>JBBPDC010034084.1:0-12133 GCA_037974485.1 Hemigrammopetersius urotaenia | reverse complement strand
CCTGACTTTTCCGTATTTAAATCTCGGGTTTATATTTACATTTTCTTTAAGGGTAATGTATTAAACTGAGTTCAAAAAGAAATTAAAGGGATCTGGGAGAATATTTGGAGGCATATTTATGGTTTACACTATAAAAATAGGCATTGGGATCATTTTTTGGAGGGGGGGGCGGCTTCAGACCTTCGGCAGAATTCAAATGAGCCATTTTAATTTAGATTAATCTAGATTACAGTGAGATTAATCTAGATTAAAAAAATTATCTCTGCCCACCTCTAATATATATATATCATATGGCTGGGATGACTACGAAGCTCTACTTGACTAATATATACATACATATCTCTGTAGCATCATTAACCTTGTTCTGAATGCCAAATGATTTTAAAAGAGATTCTGGATAAACAGGTGTCTACAGCAGGGGCTGTATATATAAAGGGCAGCAAGCATTTTCAAAACTTTTGTGCTTTTGATTTGACCCCAACAACATCTTTCAGCAGCCAGAAATCAAAACAATCTTTTTTCTTCTAAAACATCTTCCAGCAGTAAACCGATTCAGGCTCACAGAGCTGTTTTCGCCAACTCTGTAGATACTTTAGTGTTTTAAACCACACAAAGCCGAACCTCTGTCACTCGGAAAAGCAAAGCCAGAGTGTGTTGCATTACTGTTAGTGTTACTGTACATAAACTGCTTGTGGTGTGTGTGGCGGTCTTCTGTGTTAAATCAGTGCAGAGTTTGCCGTGACGCACAAACACACACAAATCTTTGCTGTAACATCTTGACAGTGGAGAGCGATCTCTGGGCTGAGTCTTGGCAGTTTGTGAGCTGTAAGATGAGCACACCCTGAACACACACCACAGCTGCATCCAACCGCACTGCCCCCCCCCCCCCCAGCCCTCCAAACACACTTCTGTTGTCCTGTTTAACCCTGTTCTGCTGTTTTATGTTTGCCCCCCACCTCCTTTTTTTCTTATTCTCGCTCTCTCACACTCTTTATCACTCCTCTCTTGCTTTCTCTGCCCCTTTCCCTTCATTTCTTTATCTGTCTCACTGTTTTTCTTTCTTTTTCAATCTGTCTCTCTCTCTCTCTCTCTCTCTCTCTCTCTCAATGTCTACATATCTCTATCTATCTATCTATCTATCTATCTATTCATCCAGCGTCACGGAGCATTTGTATGGACTGAGAGGGGGGCTGAGAGGGGGGCTGAGAGGGGGACGGACGCATTCCAGAGCACGGAGGGGCTGAACTCTTCCCAGCATGCCCCTCTCTCTCTCCCGTCAGCAGATGTGTGAGTCCACAGGGGCCCTCTCCACCAGACCAGGCCCTGATGTGGGGACCTCTAAATGAGCGACGGAAAAAACTGATCTGCTAAAGGGGGTCTCAGCATGGATTAAAGGCCCAAAATGTGGAAGATGAAGCAGGCGGTCAGCGTTTTTAGTCACGCCCAGCAGGAGAACCTCACCATACAGTGAACTGATACACACACGCTGATACGTATCATTATTATTCACTCACAAAAAACTATTCAGCAACTTTTATGAAGAATTCAGTAGCCTACTTATTATAAACCCAAACTGTCATTTATGGAGTTACAAGAGTCAGGAACCTGAAGTCTTTATCCATGTGCTGGTCATTAGGAGTGAAAACTGTTTATAGGGCGTGTTTTACTTGTAAACAAATCATATAAAATTGAATGACTTCAAGTAAACACTAACTGCAGTAAAAAGGGATTTTCATGGCCAGTTCCAACCTCTAGTCAGGACACAAACTGCTACAGTGAAAACTTAACAATCTGGTGGGTGGTAGCTAACACTTTCATTGACTTTAAATTTCATTTTTTAGTGTTTTTTCTAAGTTATTATACTATAACCAATTAAATACTTGTTGCATAGATAGTATACGATTCTTGCTATAGCCAGTTCCACTCACTAGTCAGAACACAATCTGCTACGTCCTACCCACCTAGAGAGAGCAAGAGGCCAGTTATGCTCTCCTGGACTCCTGGCTGGATGGATGTGGCATCACCAGGGGATACAAAATCAATCACTTTAAACAATAATCAATTTCATTCTTCTTTTCAGTCTAGTGACTGAGATCTTGTTACATGGTTAGATTAATACAAACTGAAAAACTTCACCAACTGGTCAGTGGTATTCAACACATTCACAGACTTTGTTTGTATTTGTATTTATTCTACTATAAGCAAATAAATATTTGTTGCACTGATAATATAAGATTTCCATATAATTTAATTCATATAATTTCCTTCCTAGGATTGTTTGCACTTTGCACTGTTATCTCAGCTCATTGCCAAGCAGCCGTGAACACTGACAACTTGATTGTTGACTGGAATTTTACATGATTTTGCACATGGATATTAGTGTTCATCCTCCGAAAGGTCAGATTCTGATTACTGAGCATTAGTCAGCATTAAAGGAAACTTATTTTGATATTAATGAAAACAATGTATGCATGTTTTCAAATGTCCATGCATACTTATAACATTAGCCAAATTAGCATCCTTTCCACCAGTTTTTATTATTGCTACAGTCATCTTAAACTGGGCTGCGCTGCAAAAAAAAATTATTTAAAAAAAAAATCACGAAAGCCACAGTCTCGAGTGTTGTCAGACACACTCACATAGCGATTGTTTTGATCCACCCAGTGCTGCTCCATATGTTGAAGCAGTGCATCATGAAATATGAATGAATTCCGGATGCAGGCGCATGAGCAAGCAAAGCAGCAAACTGATTAATAACAATCAGCTTTAAAAGCTTAATGGATGGGGGTCCAGCAGGGGCGTGGCAGGGTCCAGCTCTTAGCCAATAGGCCCAAACATTTTATAACAGCCCCAGAATCTCTTCTGTGATTCATAAAATATTCACATACAGTACGACATATGTGTAGACATAAACAACTCATAAGACTACTACTACTGTTACTACTACTACTAATAATAATGCAGGTCAAGAAAAAAAATTGCAGTTATCAGAAACCACTACACACTTTTCTAAACCAGTTTTTCATGCTGATTTCAGATCTGCTTTCTGTTTTTTCAGTCACACAACTTTTCGAATTATGAATAATATTATATCTGCAATAGACTTGCATGCGTTTTTTATTAAATCACCGGCACCAATCAAGTTTCACCAATCATTGTTTCAATATTTTCAGTGTGAAGTCAGACAGGCCACACTGTGACATAGATATAATGATCAGTGTCAGTCAGCTACCACTGTTTCTTCAGAAACGCTAAGCATATGATCATTATATGATCATTAAACCAACTATCATGCAATATAGAACTAGCTTCATGTGGGAAAAACAAAACACAGCATGAAAAACACTACAGAACCCATATAAACTTATCTCTGATGATTTTGACCTGTGTAATTTGAGTAATAGTTCATTAGATTTTTTACCTTTTTATTTTATTTCATTTGTCTTTAAATTAATTTGCTGTGTCCTTTTGAACCAGACCCTGAACATTACACTAACCTTTACACTAAATAATTACACTAACCATTACACTAATAATCTTTTCTCCGTTAGTACGAGGTCAAGTTCTCCTATCTTATATTGTTTTAGTATAAAATTGAGTGTGTTGCCCCCCTTGCCCTCGGCTCCAGGCTGCTGTCTGTGTTTGAGCTGGACCAGCGTGTCCAGCTCTGTCGCTGTAGCCCCGCCCCTTCCCGTTCAGTGCAGCAGTGGCTCTGCTGTGAGTCGCCTAGTATTTTTTTCCCACCCTTATTTCGGTAGGTCCCGCCTTTCTCTCACTGCGATTGGTTAGTAGTCAACACGCAATCTCAATCTGACTCTATCTGTGTGGTTCTATGTTAATAAGCAAAAAACTTTAACCAATCGTAATGCAAGAGGCGCGATAGGCTCAGCCAATCAGAGCACGAGGAGGGTGCGGCTTGCCTGAATACGGGTGGGAAAAGCCCTTAACGCTGCCTGGAGAGAGAGAGGCAGGCAGTGCGGATTCTGCTGCTCGGCCAGGTTTCTCTCGCTTGCTTGCTGTATCGCGGTGAAGTTCATTGCTTATTCTTCGATTGGTAAGTGCAATTAAATTCACTTGAGTCCTGCATTAGGGCATGAGATGTCAGGGATGGGCCAGTGTTATTGCACGGGAAATAAAATGCTTCATGACGGTAAAAACAGATATTAGACATTTTGTTGTGAGATCAATGAGATCAATGCAACTCGATACAGTGATTTGCCTGTTTTAACAGCTGTTTACTGTCCATTATTCTCAGTCTTGGGTTGGTTATGAAGACTGGTTCTGTGAGTATGATGGATTTTGGTTAGCAGTCCTGAGCTCTGGCCTGATGGCTGTGCTCTAACGGTGCAGGAGAGAATGGATGCAAACAGGCGTGGTCGGGTCCTGGTGCTGCTGTGGTTGTTATTGAGAGGGCGTAATGTCTCCTTCTTACGAAAGCATGGACTGTATGACTTTTATCCTTCAAATTCTGTATACAATCTCATTATCTGCATCGTATAGTGCTTATTAGGAAAAACCCCACTGCCACCTTATATATGGGTAACGTCTCCTATTTGTGCTTTTTTCTTTTAAAAAAAATGGGCGATTCCCTCTTTAGATGTTGCAGTGTGCCACTGCCGTGTAACAGTTTAACAAACTGTGCCACACCTTCACTGGCGCGTGATTTAATTTTAATTTTATTCTCTGTCAGACTTTCCCCCATAAATAAAAAAAAAACCCTTCCAGCCCTCCAGCCTCATCCAGAGAAGCCCCTTTTAGACGCACTGACTGACTACCTTAACTAACTGGAACCAGTAACACTCGTGGCGTCACGCCACCACGCGCAGGCCGGTTCGGTTCGACACTGAATGCAAAGTTCGAGTCGGTTTCCACCGAACCGATTATTCCGAACCGAATCCGAGTCAGCGATTAGCGCATTTAGTCTCTTTTCTGTATTCAGGTTCAGCAGGTGGGTCTGATGTTTAGTATCAGAGTCAGACGGGACCTCCTACCCTCTATATGTACAAAAGTATTGGGACACCTGACCACTACAGTAACAGAGACATTACAACTTCCACTATTCTTGGAAGGTTTTCCACAAGATTTTGGAGTTTCTATGGGAATTTGGTCAGATTCTGATGTTGGGCGAGAGGCCCTGGCTCGTAATCTCCATTCCAGTTCATCCCAAAGGTGCTGGATGAGGTTGAGGTCAGGGCTTTGTGTGGACCAGGCAAGTTCTTCCATACTGAACTCATTCAACCATGTCTTCTTGGAGCTTGCTTTGTGCATTAGGACACAGTCACGCTGGAATAGAAAAGGTTCTTACTCAAACTGGGTCCACAAAGTTGGAAGCATGGCCTGCTGAAACATCAAGATTGTCCTTCACTGGAAGTAAAGGGGTCTAGTCCACACCCTGACAAACAGGTGCATCCCAGTGCTTTTGTTCATATAGTGTATGTTAGTGTGTAGTATTTTATGAGGTTATGATGTTATTGAGGAGAGACAGATGCTCTGTACTGGCATCAGTATCGGATGGATAAATTTTTTACTGATACATTAAACTGATATTTATAGTTTTTATGACACATTTGAGGCTTTTTACTGCATTTCTAACCCAATGGAACCATTTTACTGTAATGTCTCAGTATTTTCGTGGCACTTTGATTTTCTTGAGATCTTTCATTTGTTTTGTGGATGGGATCGGTTTTGGTGAATGGATTTGGGTTTTTTTTGGTGTAATCATTTTTTATTGGGATTCTGGTGTGGCAGAACACCTCGGTTAAATGTTACAAGTGGAGACACTGAAGGCTTCTCCAGGTGGATTTAGTCACAGTTTATACATTTTGGAATATAAATGTTTACGTATTAGATACTGGTGCCAGATACGACTCCTTGTGAACCAGTTTGGTTGGTCAAAAAAGCGTAGTAAAACAATTCTAAAGCAGTATAAATACATTTTAAAAAACTGTAACACTGTATAATATTCTCAGAGCAGTCTGTAATACCTGTGTAGTGGTCTGTAAAAAATAAGAATTCAAATTTACTATAAGATATAAATAGGAATCTTGTCAAAATTCCTGTAGTATTGCTTATTAGTGTTTTTCCCAATGAGAAGAACAAAATAAACTTCGGTTTACCAGTTGGAAATTGCTGCTAAGGGTGTTGTCTCAGCATGATAGGAGTGTTACTTTATTTGTTAATGGCTGGGGGGATCAGGGCTTTGGGGGTACTAGGAAAATATTAATGCTGTGAGTTTAAAGGCTGTCCAGATGGTTGGTGAGTTCCAAACATAGTGTTAACCCAGACACCCCACAGAGCTGTGGGTGTTGGGTCACTTCGCACCTTGTTGTGAAAGACCTCCCAGGCACCATATTTTGATGAATTTAGGAGCTTTTTTCAACACTAATGGGGCGTGATAACATACACTCTTGTTGTAATGTAAAACAGTTGTTGTGTTGGTGAGCTACAGCAAGCTTGTATCATCTTTGCTCTCCAAGGACCCCTTAATGCCCGACACCCACATGTTTTGTAACTTCAAAGAACTGCAGCTCATGATCCTAGTCAGCGTCCCGAGAAAATCCCACGGGGCAGTTCTTGGACCCAGTCCATGGAATTATGGTTTTTTTTCCTTCCGAGGTCTCCTGCCCTAATGGACTTTTATCCGTTTACTGGGCTTGTTTTGAGACTACAGTATATAGCCACTCGCATGTGTTTTGTAGAGAATGCTGATTTTGCCTGGCGTGTTTTTCCTGCTTCCATAGCTATTAGCTAAATTAAAATCTGTTTCCTGTTTATAGCTTTACATCAGAGAGGAGCGAGAGCAGCCAGGCTTAAAAGTACAGGCTTTTGTTGTGGATACGCTCTGATTTCATGGCTTTACTACAGCGCCTTGGGAAGCTCGCTATTTAGCACTTCGGCGCTTCAGCACTTAACTGTTCTTTCCAGTCAGATTTCTGTGCTTTATAGATCAGTTGTTGTGCTTGGTGTAGACAAGCCGTCTCCTTGTTTTCAAGGGCGGGGTCACCTTGCGATGGAGAAACACTGGAACTACAGCGTGTGTAATGAGTTGAGTGGTGTATGTTGGCCTCCCCGGGGGGTAGAGCAGGGTAGTGCATGTGTGCTCATGGTAAAGTGTGTGTCTGGGGACTTGAGACATTTATGCGCGGTTCGAATTTCCATCCCACGACTGGGATGCATTTTTACAAAGCATGTGGGTTGCATGTATGTATTTGGGTTTAAAACACCAATAAGACTCCATGGGGAAGACCCCAAATACTACATATTACATTCACATTGATTCGATTACTCAGTTTATGAGCATGTAAATGCATTTTGTATTTTTTATACTTAAAATGTGCCAGCAAAACATTTATTAAACAGCACATTTCCTGCAGTTTTCATTGCTTCTGCATTATATTTTTTATTACTTCCCCTGAGATCCACTAATAACATTAGTATGGCTTTATGTGCTGTAATTCAGTTTACGACCAATTTTCTTCATCCCTTATAATTAAACTGGCTGTTGTTGTTTCTGTGCCTTTAAAGACGTATGTAAATGAGATTTGATCTGACTGGCCGCCCTGCATACCACCTCTTTCTGCTGTTGGTAGGTTGATATGTGTAAATGTGTTGGTTTTTGTGACATCACAAAACTATCTATTACAAAAAGAGATGTTTTTTTGCAGTATAGTTTCCTAATATGGATTCGGAGTCAAACCATGGCTGCACAGCTTAGTGGTCCCCCTGTGCTCTTATCCTGTTATTACTGGCTACCTGTTGGATAGGGTGCAACTTAATTAGTTTCACAGCGCAGACAGTGTTAGAGCGGAACAGGTGGCGGAGGGTTTTGGAGGGGGGTGTTTACGTTCCGAGATGTTAAGAAGAAATGGGAGGGGCGTTTTGGAGGCCGTGGAGGAATCGAGGACCAGCTGTCACAAGGAGGCTGTGACAGGTGAGGGACACATGGGTGACACTCTCAGGGTGACAGGGAAGCAGCAGAGGGGGGGTTGCATGCTGAGGCCTGTTTTAACTCTTTCTTCTAGCAAGTCTAGCAAGACAAGCATCCCGACCATCTTCGCCTTGTTTTCCCAGCTGCCTCTCCCAGGACTGCCTGGAATTCCGGCTTTTATTTTTGGGTCCAGACTCTGAGAATTTTATAGCACTCCAGCATAGCATGTGGCTGCGGGGGGCACTGAGGTCCATTTGCCTCTCCCTGTTGTTCAAATGGAAACTGGCGAAGTGCATTTGTGACCTCAAAGGAAATAAAACTCATTACATTTTTCCGCACCAGACCATGAGCCCGTGTGTTTGCATGGCTTGCATTATGATCTGATCATGAAGTGTCTGCTCAAGGGTCAGTGTTATTTGGTGATCAATATCATGGAAAATGTTGCATGTAAATTTGGAATGCCTAATTGTCCACTATCCAGTGTAAAAGTATGTTACATTATTTCCACACCACAAATCCTCATGGTTCTATTCTTTTTTATTTTTAAACTGCAGGCTTTTTACTCAGTTACTGATCTTAAACCTTATTGAGTAACTGCTAAGAAGCTAATGCAAAAGTCATGTTTATGAGAGAAAGGAATTGAGGCCCACATGCAGGTTTACAGGGTTAATAGCTGCATTTTTGTAATGTAATTATGAGAATAAGAGCAGCTCGCATTTAGAACAGCTCCCATTGTTTTTGTAGTTTTAACAAGGCTCTCTTATCAAACTGAGGCAAGTCTAGCAGAAGAGATATTTCTGTGCTGATTGAGGTTGTGAGAGTGGAGCCATAGCTGACGTACTCATGGCTGTCTGAGCCCAAAATGAATTAGAGGAAATGAGAGACCTTCAGGGACTGGGTGAGGCCTCCAGCCCTGGAACTCACCTCTCTTCTCTTCTCTTCTCTTCTTTTCTGTTCTCTTCTGTTCTCTTCTTTTCTGTTCTCTTCTCTTCTCTTCTCTTCTTCTCTTTTCTCTCCTCATTTCTTCTCTTGCCTTTAATTTTCTTCTCCTCTCTTCGCTTCTCTTCTCCTCTCTTCTCTTCTCTTCTCCTCTTTTTTTCTTCTCTTTAATTTTCTCCTCCTCTCTTCTCTTCTTTTCTCTTTTCCTTTCTTCTCTTCTCTTCGTTTCTCTTCTCCTCTCTTCTCTTTCATTTTCTTCTCATCTCTTTTCTTCTTCTCTTTTCTCTTCTTTTCTCTTTTCCTTTCTTCTCTTCTCTTCTAGTCTCTTCTTCTCTGTTCTCTCCCTTTCTCTTTCATTCTCTTCTCCTCTCTTCTTTTCTCTTTATTTCTCTTCTCATTCATTTCCTTCTCTTCTCTTCTCTTATGTCTTTTTAGATTCTTTACTAATGAAGTAGTTATTTAGATTCTCTACAGTAGTAAATCTGTAAAACTGGTTATATGCTTTTAGTGATGGATAATATGTGGAAAGTTTACTTAACCTTGAAGTCCCTTTGTAATATCTGAACTATATAAAAGCTCTGATCACTGATCGAAATTGTTTGTAGACACTAATACAGTCAGCAGTGACATCCCAAGTTCATGGTCCGCATCAGTATCATCATGAGAAGATCTATGACATCTGGCAGAATGTCTTCCTCACACTCCAGTCACTTCCTCCAGCCCTCAGCTGTGTTCCACAGCTTTGTTTAAACAGTTTAAACACAGCCTATTATCCACCCATCCATTCCCCTACGCCCCCACTTCACCAGCTGGATGGACGGACAACAGCCTGGGCTGGGTTGTCAAAGACACACAGCTGTGTGGCGATGTAGGCCTTGACCCCGACCCTCATCCAAACTCAAGGCCCTGACCTCTGAGTTACAAAACATGGCCGTTACTGTCTCTGCGAGGACCTCATGTTCCTAATTCACAGTGGAGATATTAAGATATTAGCTCCTGCTCAAGCATAATCCTTACAGCACAGATGTCAGTGGGGAGGCAGTGGAGGTGCTAGCGTGAGTGCGGTGTTAAATTTTTAAATTGCATTTATTTATGTCATTTACTATATTGATCCTGGATAAAATTACTACAATCTGTTACATTTAACCCATATTCGCCTGAGTGAAGCAGTGGGCTGCTGACAGTGGTGCCCAGGGAACAGTGTCTGGGGATGGAACCTCACTTGTGCCATTGGCAGTCCTGGGGCTTGAACCCACAACCTTCAGATTGCAAGGGCAACTTCAGAACCACCAGGCCACCTTCTGGAATTGTGAGACTAGAGGTTGCTATTGGCCTTCAGTATCGGTGCTTCAATGCAACAGAGGCTCTGAGGTCGGTAGAGAACTTACTTATGGAAGTTCTAGGAGAAGCGAGGCTAATAATCTTCAGAGATGAAGTTTCTGTTATAACAGAGGGTCTGAGGTCAGTGGGGTGGCAAACCTTTAACAGTGGAGGTGCTGCCATGAATAAAGCCTGGTAAAGCTTCATAACTGGGGAAGCTCCAAACCATCACTCATTACTTTTGGCTTCCAGTAGTGGTCTGTCAATGACACTAAGGCACAGAGGTCATTGAGTGCGCTAGCCATTAACAATGGTTGTGCTAGCATTAGTGGGGCAGGATGAAGACGTTAAGAGGAGGGTGTGTGTAGCTTTGAATAGTGGTGTAATTGTGGCAGAAAGTAGCCTGTGGACTCTAACAGGAACTTGAAGATCTTGGTGGTTCTTGTGAATACTGTGTTTCTTTTCCTGTAGTACTTAATATTGGCCATAATGGAAGCACGGAAGCCATAAACTCCTGTTCCTCGCAGCAACAATACAATGTCAAATTGCAATAATTGATGATTAATAGAAGCTTTGAACTTCCAGTTGAAAGGAAAAGTGATTTCTCTGCTGTGATCCAGACTCATTGTTTTCATTGGGAACTCCCTAGGAAGGTTCAGTTCCATGGCGTGGCTGAACAGAAGTTTCCTGGCTGTATCGCTGTACCCCTAGCCTCTAGATTTCAATGTTGTTCTCCACACAGTCTGGAATCTGTGTTATAAGGATGCAAAATACTGTGATTATAATGAATTGATCAAGGCTATGGTGAGATGCGAGTATCCACAGGTTTATGTAATAAAGATAAAAGTTTGTCCTTATTTTAGTTCTTTTCCCTCCATGGTTTAGTGGTCAGATTTGCATAATCATTTTAGGTTTTCCATTCCAGAAGCTTTTTAAACCTAATTTTGGTGCTGTTTATTGGAATAACATTGATCGTAGGACAAAAATGCAACTTGAATTAAATTGGGACAGAAAAAAGGAGCAGCGACGCTGCAAAAACGAAAACCAAAACTATGAGTATAATGATTTTTATCCACTGTTTCACACACTCCACTGAACTAAATCCATTTAAAACGGCTGATGATGCTCTTTTTGTAAGAAGACATGCAGCTGGTGACAATATCATGTGCACACAACAGCATACTGCAAACTAATGTAACATAATAAAACCACCATAACCATAAATATTGTTCTGTTGCTGAATTACTTAATCCAATGGTTCTGCATGTATTGCTTCAAAACATTGCAAATTCAAGACTGCCTTTAAGTTTTTTATCCATGAATGTCTCCAAACACTGGTTTTATAGCAACCACACAATCACACATAATATATTCTTGTGGAAATGCATTTTCTAGTTTTGCATGTATGGCTTCAAACATGTATTTGATACCATTAAATAAATATATAATATATACAATATAACTGAGTGTGTAATGTATCAAGGAACAAAACGAAACGGGTGTTTATGTAAGCCAGTTGTTTTCAGATCATAATTTTATAGATCAAAGTACAGGACGTGTGTAATATAATACTGTCACTTTAGCGCCATATTTGGGTACAACAGTGTGCATTGTCACTTGGAACAGGGACAAGATATTTGCGTGTGTGTGTGTGTGTGTGTGTGTGTGTGTGTGTGTGTGTGTGTGTGTGTGTGTGTGTGTATTAGCAAGAGAGATAGAGAGGTGCAGGCCAGCAGACCAAATCAAGCTGTATAACCCAACCCTCTTCCTCAATATGAGAAACACACTCCAGGCACGTAATCCATTTGTGATTGATTCCTGGCCTCCACCCATTCTCTCTCTCTTTCTCTCTCTCTCTCTCTCTCTCTCTCTCTCTTTCCCTCTCTCTCCCTCTCTCTCTCTCTCTCTCTCTCTCTCTCCCTCTCTTTCTCTCTCTTTCTCTCCCTC
>JBBPDC010034073.1:0-12134 GCA_037974485.1 Hemigrammopetersius urotaenia | reverse complement strand
TCCAAACAACGGCTGGAGGAACCGAGGAGGAACCTGGAACCGAACCTGTGTTCTCCTCACCAGCTCACACAATATCACCTGCTTTTATACAAACAAAACACATCCTGATACGTTTTACTGCTTTCTTGTTTATGTTCACTTTGCTGGCAGAAAGACACTTTACATAAAAATATCTTTAAATAATTTGCAGATACAAAAGGTACAAAGTACTAAGTATGTAAAATAGGTTTTATACACATTTGGATGATTAAAATCCCTTTTTTATTTATTAGAAATGTCATTTTTTATTTATTAGAAATGTTACATTTTGGTTTGTTTGTTAATTTCATAGAGACCAGTTATGAACCATGACTGTTAGAGCTTCATTTTGGGCAAAAATTGATCAGAAATGAGGATATGATACTGATAATGCTAATGCTAATTATAGATAAACACAAATATAATCAATTTATTCTCAATCCAAATTAATCAGGGAACATACCTGAGTATAACTGGATATAACCTACCTGATTATAACTAAAACAGTAGGAAAAAAAATCATACCTTTACCTTCAAACCATTATAAAGCTATGAAACAATGGTGCCCACATTTTTCTGGAGCTAATGAACATCTAAAGTTGTTCTAAAACAAACATCTGTAGCTTGTTAAACAAACACTTTGTACCATTTTTAAACTGAAACAGACAGGCTCAAATAAATTTGACCATGGAATACAAAAGTTACTGTATTTCTGCTGGACAGATGTGTGTGTAAAATTATAAAAATTATGATTTTTCATCTCCCTCATTTTTGTTCATCGTCCTATTCTTGTTCCTTTTGTTTTCAGCGTTTAATCCTAAACTCGGTTCATTTTCTCATCTTTCTCAACTGTCTTTCAACCTCATCTTCATAACCACATCTATTGACCATCCACTGACAGCCCTGGAGCAAACACCCCTTGTTGGAGTAATCTAGATTTTAAAAATTGCTTCAATTTTCATTTACATTTACATTTACATTTACGGCATTTAGCTGATGCTCTTCTCCAGAGCGACGTACATCAGTGCTTAAGAATTCCACAACTGTTTCTTACCTGAAAAACAACTTAAATCTGAGTCAGCTATTTAACCGAAATACTGCAGTCAGAGTCATTTGACCATGTCATCAGGAAACAGCAGGCAGTCTTTTTATAGTGAAGAATAGAAATGGTCCAAAATGACTTAGAAGTACATTAACTTTCTTTAGAATAGTAAAATTACATTAGTGTGAAGAAAGTTTTTGACTTCTAATGTAAATACATTTTGGATACATATTTGGGTTCTTATTGGACTGTGATGATGGGTGGAACAATTAATGTTATGCATCAAAAAGTGCATAGAAAATGAACCAATCTGAGAACGGTTGCACACAGCTTCTGTTGAACAGGTTCATCTCAGACAATATTGATGAAAACTATTTAAACGTCTTCACAACTCATCCACGCGTTTTGCAAGAGCGCAGTTTGGAGGGTAGATTAACTTCCACAGCAAGAACACGAATATAAATCTGAACGGCAGCGATATTCAAATTTAGGGAGTGTTCAATTTAAATATCCCTCTGAATTTGGATGCCCCTCCCATGCCTTCCCATGTCGTTAAGCCTTCTAGGTCCTATTTACGCCAAATTAAATTTATTCGGCCTCAATTAGTGCGTAAAATGTGTGATATGCAATGTCGGCAGGGAAGGGGTACATGTGAGAATGTAGAGATTGTTTCATTCGTCAGCATTGTAGTTCACACACGAAGACGTCGCTGCTATCGTTTTTCGTTTTCTGCTCAGCACGGCACCCTTCGCTCCGGCCTTTCTATGCAGCGCGGTGATAAAACGATGCCCACTGGTGCGCTCCAGATAAGGGATCCAGGCACGACGTGAGGAAGAAGAGAGAGAGGATGATATGCTAGCTGTTCCTTTTCCTCATGAATCTTGTGCTCCTGCGACTTTTGCTTCGCTCTGAAGTGTTTACAGAGCGGCCGACGGAGTGGCAAATTGAATGAAATGCAGCATCGCGTGAGCCGGTTGAGAATGAGATGGGTTAAAGTAGGCTCTCAGTGGAGGAACCGGAAGAAACTAGTGGGCTCACTGGCTTATAGACAATAGGAAAGCTCCAATTTTATGGAGAGTGGACGCGAGGATTGGAAATAATAGGGAATGTTAGAAAACAAATGGCATATTAGCTATTAGCATGTTGATAGTGTTCTGAAAGGGTCTCGCTCCCTGGTCAGGAACTTTTCGTGATTATATGCCTCTAGGACTTCTCAGTCTTTCTAATAGATGCTACATCCATCTAACAGCAGGCCTGTGATCGGTCAGGCAATGTTGACGTTACCTTGAACACCTCCTTCTAGAGGCACTGGATTAGCTATGAAAATCACACCCTATATCACACTGTAATAATTCTGCACTCCCTCCAATATTCAGCTCAAGATTTCCCCTGGTTGTCCTCAGATGTTCTTGTTCCAAGATCACAGCTAGAGAGGATGTGGATCGTTTTCTTCATTTGACTGAGTGGTTTATGTATGGAGGGATGGGCTTATGAGCCGAGCTAAATGAATACTTTTTCAAATTTTAGAGACTTCCCTGAACACAAAAAGAAGCTCCATTCTGGTGATAAATGTATTTTATTTTCAATAAATGTGTAAATGTGTATTTTGTATTGTCAAAAGAGTTGAAATGCATTTTAAAAAAGATCACATGTCTACTTTTTAAAACGTTCAAAAAAAGAGGACAGCTTAAAAGTGATAGAGCATTAAGTGTTGAGTAGTTTGGATGGTGTGCACTAAACTATGGCCTTTAGGTTGATTTCGACCCTTCAGTTGGTTCTGAAGGGCCTACATGATGAAAATTTTTTTAGAAATCAAAGAGTTGTACGCAGAACCGTACACACACTTTTGACTCCATACATATACACTAATCTTCAGAACTAGCCCTTTTTGAATGGACTGTTTTTGTGATGTCACAAAAACCAGTACATTTACATAGAGCCACCTACACTTTAGACCCGCCCATTCACCTTGAAGTTATACGTTTTTAGCCTGGATTGCTTTTTGAATGAGACATGGGACAGCCAATGAGATCAGAGCTCAGTAACACAGACTGTTCTTAAAGGTACAGTAACAAAAAACACTAACCTTTCCATATTTGAATATGAATTATATTTCAAAGAAGACTGTTTTAGTGACAGAATCAGTTCTAGAAAAATTTGGCAGTCCTGTCATGTCCCTTGACCCAAAGGAAAGTATTCCAGTGCTACTTTGAGATGCATTTTAATCTCCTTTGAGCCCCAGTATTCTTTTTATCTTCATATATTCAAGAGATTTTTTTTTCAGAGTCTAGGAATATACATATACTATATATATAAATACATACATATATACATAACACTTTATTTTTGGTTTCTTTGTACAATAATGTCAAAACAAATGGATCGATTGCTTTATTTTATTGATTCTGTTCATATAAAAAACCAAACAAATGTTGTGCAATAATGAACACTGATGAAAAAAGAAGAAAAAAACAAAACAAAACACATCTTGTAATTTAGTGTACATATTTAGCCTGGTGGCAATAAAGAGAGTGACTTCCAGACGGAAACATTCAGAGCAGAGCGGACATGGTCCCTCTCGGTCCTTTGTACATTCACCACAGTCACCCGGATATGATTTCATTGTACAATGTATTGTATGAAATAAAAATTTACGATATTGAGACTTTATGAAAAAAAGAGCCTTTGTGTTGAGTGTTTCATCTTTATATAGATTAGTGTGTGTGTGTATCTTACATGTTGGTGTGTATTTGCTTCCCACATACACACTATTGGTCTACTTAGGGAATTCGCCCAGAGATTAGAAGGTCATGGGTTCGAATCCCTGGACTGCAGGTGTCGTCAGAGAGGTACCATCCTGGTACCATTGGTGGCAGCCCCCTGTTTCACTTGGTGAATGGGTTAAATGCAGAGAAAGAATTACTATGTATTTTACTGCATACTGTGACATGTTCATGCATAAGGGTCCAATAGGATAAAATCAGGTGCAGGTTTGAGAGGTTAGTCCAGCTATTTCACTGCAAATGTTTTATTAGTTTGGATCAACTACAATAGTGGTCCTGTAGGACCCCAAGTCCTAGTGTTTTTCCTGCTCCCAACACTCCTTATCCAATAATCAGCTAATTATCAAGCTGTTCAGTAGTTAGCCATTATAACATAGACCAGTGGAAATTCAGCCATGTTCATGAAACAACTATGTATTTTAGTAAAAACTAACAAACACATCTATGTCAAAGTCAAAGTCTAGGTCTTACAAAGTGCACAATGACACATAGAACACACATATGTAAATACATTATAGATATGAACTCTAAACTAGGAGAAAATGTGTTCTTTAGGACACGTCCAAAAATGTAAAGTAGAGAAGAAACAGAATACAGAATGTGTGTGTTTTATATATGCCAATGATCAGCAGCAGTTCAGTGCACTGTCACTGTGACATTCACGATATGGACAGTCGAATTAGGATGCTGGACCATTACAAAAACAAAAAGGGACTCTGATGACGTTACGTTCAAGTACATAGACTTTAAAATAGAGTTGGTCTTGGTGTGCATGATTTTCTTATACTTGTGGCAAGCAGTATGATTTCCGTAATTAAGATGTGTGTCCCAATACTTTTGTCCATATTGTACAGGCACTGATGTAATGCTAAATGCTTTTTGCTCTAAATCTCATTTTATATCATGGCATTTTTAACAAATATTTAATTAAAAAAGTTAATCTAAACGATGTATCCAAGGCATACATCAAAGAAGCACAAGAAGTCGTCATACTTTGATATTATCTTTCTTAAAAGTATTTAACAGTTGACTAAGGGGGGAAAAAAAATGTTATAAGTGTTTTTAGCCTGGAACGAGCAATTACATTAGGCAGCCAATGAGAACGGAGATAGTTTACAAACATTGGGTTTAAATACTGTAGATACCAGTACACCACTACTCACTCACACGCGTTAAATGTAGGTGTTTAGACAAAGGCCACAGTTTTTCACTTCTTTAAATGAGGCTTTGTGAACCTTGCAACGTTGCTGTGAAGAATGCATGGAGCATGCATGGGTCACTTGAATCATAAAGACTTCGTTTGCTGGTTGCATTTTAAAGCTTTATTAAGAGTGAATCAGAGAGGTGGAGTGTTAAATGTGAGATGGTGTCTGTTTGTAGGTTATTCAGCGCTCCAGTGACCCAGTGGCATATTTTGTGGAGCATCTCTCTGTCTGTCTCTCTCTCCCTGTCTCTCTCTCTCTCTCTCTCTCTCTCTCGCTCCCCCCCCCTCTCTCTCTCTCTCCCTCTCTCTCTCCCTCTCTCTCTCTCTCTCTCGCTCCCTTCCTCTCTCTCTCTCTCTCTCTCTCTCTCTCTCGCTCCCTTCCTCTCTCTCTCTCTCTCTCTCTCTCTCTCTCTCTCTCTTGCTTTCTTTTTCCCCTGGGCTTAGTTGACTTCTATTACTTCGTTGCCTACTATGTTATGGTCAATTAATTTCTGACATACATAAAGGAGTGTGAGAGAGAGAAAGAGAAATACAAAGTGGTGTTCAGCTGTATGTGTGCCGTGATCTGTATCAGTATTAGTCCATATTGGTTATTTAGGGTGCATGTTTAAATGTATGTGTGCTTTTTTTTGTTTGTTTTGTTTTTGGGTTTTTTTTTGGGGGGGGGCTCTGTGTTTGCCATGCTGTGCAACACTATTAATCCTTATTGCCAATGTTCTTCTGAGTGAATATATTTTAATGCAGTATAGTGCCATGTGTATGTGTGTTTGTGTGTGTGTGTGTGTGTGTGTGTGTATGTGTGTGTGTTATCTCTGCTCTTGGTGCAGCATCTGCTCCCTCTAGCCAAGCCAAACACACACCTGCAGTCAAACACTGTGTTTAACTCGGACCTTCACAGGAGGAAAAAAGACAAATTGATATTCATATGAAGCCGTTTCGTTTCCACATATTATGAACCACTTCTGGTTCGGTTATCATGAAAATTAATTTTAATTACAAAAAAGTATTGAGGCTGTATTGACAGTTAAACCTGCACATCTGTCTGTGTCTGTCTGACTGTTTGTCTGTGAGAGTAGTGCTTATTCAGTGTCAGATGTGAATTGTGGCTGGTGCTGGAAACGGCCAAACCAGAAGGAGGATCTTTACTGCAGGGAGCAGTAAACTTTACTGAAGCCCTCTGAGAAATGAGCTTGAGCTGAAGACACGGACACACACACACAAGTGTTTACTGGCGTGAGTGTGTGTGTAAGCGTGCATATATTCTTTTTCTTTGACAGGAGTTGTATAGGTGTTCTAGCTAGTGTGAGTATTCAGCTATGCTAGGGTGTGACCGCATGTTCTAGTGTGTGTATTCTGTGAGCATATGTGTGTATGAGTGTGTGTGTGTGTGTCTTCTATTGTATTAGCATGTATGATTTCTGCTATGCTAGTGTGTATTAGTGTGCATGTATGTAGCAGTGTTTTGGCATGAATGTGTGTATTCTGCTACATCAGTGTGTATTGGTGCATGTGCATGCATATGTTCTTGAGCGTTAGCATGTTAGCAAGTGTGTATTCTGTGTATCAATATGTGTGTGTGTGTGTTTGTACATGCATATGTTTTAGTGTGACAACATGTATGAGTGTGTGTGTTCTACTAGAGTGTGTGTTTATGTATATATTTGTTCGTAAATGCTGCTATTGACTAAAAGCTATTGTAAACTCTTTTAGTGGTACTGAGGCTTTGTGGTCAGTACTTGGGCGGAGGTCAGTTCATGGCCCTGCCCACAGGTATGATGGCCGACCAATGGGACAAAATGCTAAGTGACTAGGGTGAGCCATTATTTATGATAGTTACTTTTGATTGACTGATGCTCAAACGCACTACAGGGCTAAAAAAAAGAAGCCGCATTGTTTTACAGGGAGACCAGAGGAATGTCCCCATAATCACGTCCCCCTTCTCTTCCCTGTCATTTCTCAGATTTACTTTCCTTCAGCTCCTCTTGCATTTATACACACAGTAACACACACACTCACACACACACACACACACACACACACACACACACACACACGCACACAATCCACTCAGCTGAGCCTGAGAGAGTCTCAGAGGCAACAGTCGGAGAGTGAGGGAGATGCGCTCTGCCGGCCCCATCTGAGCCTGGGAGGCCTCAGCTCCCCAGCACAGAGCCACTGAGACGCAGCAGCAAGTTCGGCTGAGGCCTCTGTCTACATTACAGCAGCGCCACCTGCTTCTGGAGCTTTACCTCTTCAGCATCAAACAGCTGCACCACCTGATTACTTTCCATTAAAGCATACCGTCATGCCAGAGTTTTTTATGTAACATTTAGCGCTTCTAACTGCGGGCCAACACTGCAAGGTAATGCTGGTTCAAGTTTACAGCTGATATGCCTTCATCTTTATACTTAGAGTTTTATATTTATACTTTTTTATGACAGTCAATCAATAGCTCAATCACACTAAACTCGGCCTGCGTCCAAACAGCTAAAGGACCAACTGACAGTTGGAGCTAGCGCCATGAAGGACAACACGTGTGACAATATTACTACTTATATTCATGTTATAGATGTTTTCTTTCCACTGATTTCATTTCTGATTCAGATTTTACTTTATTTTATTTGGATGTTTATTAGATTCTATTTAGACGTATATTAGACTTATTTTATTATTGTATTTTATATTACTTTTTACTTTACATTTTCTGGTGTCTTGTGTCTCTCTGTGTCTGTGTGATGTGGCAGTCGGGATAAATAAAGTTTTATGATTCTGAGTATTTGTTCTCTCCCAAAATTCATTCATAACTACTATGGCACTGTAATTATAGCAACCACGGCTTGTGCTGTTGTACAACAAACATTCATCCTGTTAAAGGAGTCAAAGTCAAATAAGTGACACCAGTATTGAAGTGAGCATCGTCTCACTAACGAGGAGATGTGTAGATGCTCTGCGTTCAGGTGGTGCAACTGGAGAACATTGACAATACGACAACACGAATTGACAATACGAAGTAATGGATTGTCAAATTTTTGTTTGGAACGCTGGTACATAAGCAAAAACTCACACAGCAATGAAAAGAGTTGTTTAAAAACTCCTTTGAAATGTGTGTTTCAGTACAGCAAGACTCGTTTTCCAAAGGTTCAGGCATCATTTCTCAAATCTTTGACAAGTTTGGTCCAATTCAGTTTTCTCATACAGCTTTAACAATGTTTACCCTCTCTTTACCTCTGCTTTAGGGTTTATCCCATATAATATCATTCTGCAGGCCCCCTAGTGGCAATTCTGCCCTGTAAGAAATGCAATCAAATCACCCCCTCAACACTGTTACCAAGGTAACTGGGCCAATGTTGTCTCTACATGTGAAATGTTGAGCTGCTGGCGAGCAATGAGGTAAAATGCAAGGGGAAGGAAATCAGTTCACACAGCATGACTGCAGCTTTGTTATTGATGATTTGTATCAATATCAGTTGTGATTTGTTATCAATAACTCATGTACAACTGCCCCAGTAAAAAACAATATGGAAAACAGTACTACATTATGAAGTGTGAAAAGAAGCACTATGTTAATGTTCATTTGTTTTCTTACCTACAAAAAATGACAGTTTTGTAATTCACACACATTGCCAACACACAAATATATTTTGTTATTGGGCGATAAATCATGCATAGTTCCACTAAAGAACTCTCAAGGCAGGTGGATTAATGGCCAATGGAATATGAGTTACTGCATTTTACTACACATTTCATGATGATGTTCTTCAAAGACACTGATCGCATGTCGAGTTGTTAAGTAAACCCAGACTTGCTTGTGTGGTTTCTGAAAATGTATGAGAGCTAGGTATGAAAAAGTACAATTTTCCTTCTTTTGATATAAGTTATACAAAACTGGGTTTATCCGTGAGGGATCTCTGATCCACATCATTAACATAAAAAAAACATACACAGCTTAGGTTGGAGGCTGGATGTAAGTGTAATAAACCAACATGAAGAACAAACTCCAAACATAAACATAACACCAAAACAGAAAAGGCGTAAACAGTAGGCTTAAATAGACTTAAACAAAGCCACAAACGAGGCAGACATCTGGTAGAACTGAGATTCCACCAACACAGACTGAGACACTGGGATGTTCATAATGACAAAACAAAACACCTGGGCAGAGGCAGAGCAAGAGCAAGGCACGGGTGAACATGATTAGTGGGCAGGGCTAAGGCGGGACATAAACCAAAACAACAACAAAATCACACACACATACACACATACACACACACACACACACACACGTATATATATATATTATTTACTATATATATACTGAGTATATTTAACTGAAAAATAATATACATTATTCAGTAAAAACAATATACACTCATGTGACTTAGTATAAACATATTATTTTTTCAATTAATTTTTTCCCGTCTGATACTTTCAAACCTATCTGGTGTTTATATCCATCTCTCAGTCACTGTGAAATGGACTGACATTATAAAATGATGCTTTATGTATATCTGAATGTAGAAACTGAACAGAACGACTAAATTTAGGTTTCAGTGTTTTGAATTGAATGATAGACACAGTCAGTCTCTCTGGCCTTTCTCCGAGGTCACTGAGATGACCCCTGTCGTCGGGGACGGTTAATAAACTGTCTGCTGTGGCTCACACTGCTGGCAGCCTGCTAGCTTCACGCCCATGTCTCTCAGCTCCTATTTATCACCGTGTGTGTGTGTGTGTGTGTGTGTGTGTGTGTGTGTGTGTGTGTGTGTGTGTGTGTGTATGTGTGTATGTCCAGTTTGGGACACAGATAACACACAGACAGAGAGAGAGTGGGTGAGAGAGAGAATTGGTGACACCAATCACTACCCCCAAACACTCACACACACTCACACACACACATTATTTTCTATTTCTGTCCTAATGGAAGTTTTTCCATTGACTTGCTGGTGTGTGTTTGTGTTTGTCCGTCGTTGGAATCAGTGAATGGATCTGAGAAGGGTGACAGTGTGGTCATGTCCGGTGTTCGGGCCTCCGGAGGGACGTTGTTTCATTTCACTGTGAAATGACAAACTCTTACTTGACTTGACTACATCCTTTACTGAGAAATGACTGAGAGACTTTACACTGTGGGAGTAGGGCTTGACTGGGCTGTGACCTGGGACCTTTGGCACCATGGTAGCATAGTTCGATTGGGCCAAAGAACTCTGTGCCAGGATGATGATTAGCTGGATCACAGGCTGGTCTGTACCAGCAGATTTCGATTGAGTTGTGAACTGGGATACCAGAGTTTAACTGGAGCACAAAACTGAGATTTTGCACCATGACTGCGGTTTTTAACTGGGTCATGAGTTGGGACATTTTGCATGGTGTGGGTGGACTTTGATTAGATTATGAGCCAGGACACCTTGCACTGGGGTGACAGCTTGACTTGCCAGCAACCCGGAGACGTTTTTTGCGCTTTTCCAAAACCAAAATGTAATGAAATGTTTCTTCCATTATAAATAAAGCGACTCGTATCCAAGCCCTACCCAAACTGCTCAATGTCAAGACCTAAAGTGGGCCACAGCCGAGCTGACTGTGCTGCTGTTTTTTGATTGGTCAGCATGTTGTCCTGACAACAGACAGACGTTGCTTTTTTACAATCAGAAACAAATAATGGAGATACGAAATAACAACTGTGAGGACAACAAAATACAAGCACTCCTGTCTGTTTGGGCTGAAGATAAATTTCAGTGGAGTTTTTAATGCTGTGAGAAAAGTGAAGGTGATCCAGGACATTGCTAACAAGTTAACTTGGTTAGGATTTCATCACACAAACAAAGAACGCTGAGAAAATATAAAAAAAACAGGGCTGCAAACCTGGGACTTTGCAGTTTTGCACCATGGGGGAAGAGTTTGACTGGATCAAGGGCCAGGGACTTTCAATCTATAATCACCACACAAATAACATGTATTTACACAGATTTATATAGCTTCCTTTTGGCAATAACTCTAAAAGGCACTTAATGCAAATTCCATCTAAACTGCCTACGTGATGATCTTACCTTACATATTACAGACCAACTATTCTCTTTTAACTCATTAAAACATGTCCCCAGAGTGGTCATAGCTAGTGATTAACATGCGCAATTGGAGCTTTCTATAGAAGAAGCTCAATGCTGCCCTTATTGTTGGATGTGTTGAAATTTCCGCATTCAGAATATAATTTACGTGGAAGTAAATGTATGTGTATTTAATTTTTTACTGTTTACTGTACTTCCAGTGATGGACTTTTGAAATGTTGCATTTAAAATAAATGTCTCAGTCTACAGCTAACAGCTAAAGTCAGTCTGTCTTTTTATTTTTTCCCTTAATCACTTTTTTCGTTCACTCCTGTGCGGCAGGTAAAAGCATTATAAAGTGCATCCTAAGCCTGCTGATTTCTATGGCTTAATGTGAATTTTGTATGTCAGTGGCTTTGTGTCATCTTTGAGAATAACCAGCCTTCATTTGCGTCAGAAATGATCAACTTGTCCTCCTCCTCCAAGAGCTCAGTGCAGCTGTGCTGCTGATTCAGTCTCACAGTATTAACGTTCCAGCTCATCTTGCCTCTTCTCTCGCTGTCTTCTCCTGCAGCTAATCTTGTCTCTGGATGGATGGCTTATTCCCACCATTACATCAAGCTTTCTGACCGGATTCAGCAGGCTGGAGCATATGCTCAAATGCTCGTACATTCATCGGCCACTTTAACAGCCGACTGTGCTGGCACGCAGTTAAAGACTGTACCCCACCTGCTGTTGTTGATTAAGTGCCATGATAGACTTGAAAACCCAAGCTATGGTAGCTGTATTCAAATTCAAAGTAAATGTAATTTAAAGTAAATGTAATTCAATGTAAATGCCAGTATATTAACTAAGGCATCCATATAATGGCTTGGGTACTGTGACGGGTCTGTAGCTAAGTAGCACCATAACCTGCATGATCTTTTTCAGCTGTTTGTCCAACAGTAGCTTATCTGTGGGTTCAGATAAGGTGGTCTAGCCTTCATTCTGCACATGCATCAGTGAGCCTTGGGTGCCCATATACATACATACATATTATAAAGACGAAAATA
>JBBPDC010034045.1:0-12135 GCA_037974485.1 Hemigrammopetersius urotaenia | reverse complement strand
ACCTGAGAGAGAGCGGCATTGATGTCACTGAGGCCTCTGTGTATTCTGGGATCTTCACTGAGATCTTCAGGGAGGAATATGTGATTCACCAGAGGAAGATCTACTGCTTTGTTCATCTGAGCTTTCAGGAGTTCCTGGCTGCAGTTTATGTGTTTCACTGCTACGAGAAGAAGAACATGAAGGAACTGGAGGTCTTTAAACCACAGGACAGAGAACTGAGTTTATTTGAATCACTGAAGTGTTTTGGTCCACAGTACAGAGAGTGGTCTGATGGTAACATTGAGATGAATGAGATCGACGAGAGCATGCTATTTTATAACAGTGACCGTCAGAAGGTTGCTTACAGAGAGTGGCCCGACAATGTTTCACTGGATGATCTGCTGGAGGAGGCGGTGGATAAAGCTGTAAAGAGTCAGAATGGACGCTTGGATCTTTTCCTCCGTTTCCTGCTGGGCGTCTCGCTGGAGTCCAATCAGAAACTCCTGCAGGGTTTACTGACACACACACACTGCAGATCAGAGAAAACCACAGAGCACATCAAGGAATTAATCAAAGGAGATGATTCGATCTCTACTGAGAGATCCATCAACCTGTTTCTCTGTCTGTCTGAAATGAAAGACCAGTCTCTCTCCAGAGAGATCCAGGAGTTTGTAAAATCAGAGAAACATTCAGAAGAGAAGCTCTCTTCTGGACAGTGTTCAGCACTCGCCTACATGCTTCTGACCTCAGGGGAGGTTCTGGATGAGCTGAACCTGAAGAAATACAGAACAGACGAGAATGGTTATAGGAGACTGATCCCAGCTGTGAGTGTCTGCAGGAAAGCTCTGTGAGTTCCATCTACATTCATTTACATTCATGTGTTTGAATTAGACGTGGACAAACATATCGGGCCATTATTTAGCATTTTTTACGATATCGGGATCATATCCGAGTTTAGTACGCCGATATTCAGGCGTCTCTGCGGACGGCCCAGTTTTGCTGCAGTACACGTGATCCTTGCTGCTGCTTCTGCATGACCCCAGCCAGAAGTTTTGTGAGTTTTGAAAAAAGTGTGTTACATTCGGATATATATATATAATATATATAATATATATATTTATATATATATAAATTAGAGGTGGGCATAGATTAATTTTTTTAATCTAGATTAATATCATTGTAATCATGGAATTACTCTAGATTCATCTAAATTAAAATGGCTCATTTGAATTCTGAAGTCTGAACCAAATGATCTCAATGCCAACACGCTCTGGAAAAGTCACGAACGAGAGAGAGAGAGACACAGAGAGAGAGCACGCGAGAGAGAGACAGAGAAAGCGAGAGAGAGGGACAGAGACAGAGAGAGAGAGAGAGAGAGAGATGATCCGCACGCTCCGGAAAAGTCACGAACGAGAGTGAGTGAGCAACAGAGAGAGAGAGCAACAGAGAGAGCAAGACAGGTTTAAAACGGGCGCGAGAGAGAGATAGACAGACAGACAGACAGAGAGTAAATCCGCGATAAAATATCAAGGTGAAAGTCATCATAGCTTGCGTAGTATAGACCCAGCTCCCAACCCAACTTTGTGAATAGATTAATGCCGATATTTTTTTTATCGCCCGACAAGAGTCTCACATTAACGCAGCACGTTAACGCCAATAACGGCCCCGCACTAATATAAATAAATGTTTTAATATATATACATTCCAAGAGCACCCGCATATAGTGAAAAAACGCATTGTTGTGTTGTGGTAATACAAATGCATATAAAATTGCATATTTTTATAGTGTAAACCCTAAATACAGTTGCAAGGAAACGTATGTGAACCCTTTGGGATTACGTGGAATTTTGCATGAATTGGTCATAAAATGTGCTCTGATCTTCATCTAAGTCACAACAATAGAAAAACTGCTTAAAATAATACTACACAAACATTATATGTTTTCATGTTTTTATTGAACATAACATGTAAGCATTCACAGTGCAGGGTGAAAAAAGTATGTGAAACTTTGGACTTAATAACTGGTTGACCCTCCTTTGGCAGCAATAACCTCAACTTTTCTGTAGTTGCAGACCAGACCTGCACAACGATCTGGAGTAATTTTGGACCACTCCTCTTCACAAAACTGTTTCAGTGTAGCAATATTCTTGGGATGTTTGGTGTGAATCGCTCTCTTAAGGTCATGCCACAGCATTTTAAACAGGTTGAGTTCAGGACTTTGACTGGGCCACACCAGAAGGCGCATTTTATTCTGTTGAAGCCATTCTTTTGGTGAATTACTTGTATGCTTTGGGTCATTGTCCTGTTGCATCACCCATCCTCTGTGGTGCTTCAGTTGGCGGACAGATGGTCTTACGTTTTCCTGCAAAATGTCTTTTTTCCATCAATGACAACAATCCGTCCAGGCGCTGTGCTGCTCCTTCCGCCATGTTTTACAGTGGGGATGAGGTTTTGATGTTGGTGTGCTGTGCCTGTTTTTCTCCACACATAGTGTTGTGTTTTTTTTTTTCAAACAACTCAATTTTGGTTTCATCTGTCCACAGAACATTTTGCCAGTAGTGCTGTGGAACATCAAGGTGCTCTTTTGCAAACTTCAAACGTGCTGCAACAATTTTTTTGGACAGCAATGGCTTCCTCCATGGTGTCCTCCCATGTACTCCATTCTTGTTTAATGTTTTCCTTATTGTAGATGTGTTTCCTCATTGTAGATTTCTGTAGCTGACACTCTAGGATTCTTCTTTACCTCATTAAGCATTCTGCACTGTGCTCTTGCAGTCTTTACAGGGCAACCACGCCTAGGGAGAGTAGCAACAGTGCTGAACTTTCTCCATTTGTAGACAGTCTGCCTTGGACACATGAACATCAAAGCTTTTTGAGATACTTTTGTAATCCTTTCCAGCTTCATGCAAGTCAACAATTCTTGATCGTAGGTCAAGAGAGCTCAGAAAAAATGGAGAAAGTTCAGCACTGTTGCTACTCTCCCTAGGCGTGAGGCATGGTTCACATCAGGCAGTGCTGAAACCAGTAAAACCAAAACTGGTGTGTCTTTTTAAAGGGAAGGACAGCTTTTAGCAACACATTCCATATCATCACACTGATTGGTTGCCTCACTCCTGGCTCAAATTAGCTCTTGGAGAAGTCATTAGGCTAGGGGTTCTTTTTCCACCCTGCACTGTGAATGTTTACATGTTATGTTCAATAAAAGTAGTATTATTTTAAGCAGACTGTGTTTTTCTATTGTTGTGACTTAGATGAAGGTCAGAGCACATTTTATGACCAATTCATGCAAAACTCCACGTAATCCCAAAGGGTTCACATACTTTTTCTTGCAACTGTACATCATGTCCCCAAACGTTTGTTAGTCATAAAGGTTGAGGCCGATTAGCATAGTCAGTTAGCGTACCCTGACAACCCAGTTGTGATGGTTCAGCTGGATGCATCCCCAAATGAAACCATGTAATGTGTTTATTACTCCTGTGCAGACTGCAAGGCTGTTGTAGGAACATGGATTCCTGGGAAACTGTTAAATCAGCTCTACAGTCAGAGAACTGTCCCCTGAAAGAGCTGGACCTCAGTACCAATGACCTTCAGGATTCAGGAGTGGAGCTGCTCTCTGCTGGACTGAAGAGTTCACACTGTAAACTGGAGACTCTCAGGTCAGTCTTCTGTGATTCATACTGTAATGATAAAGCAAGTGTAATAAACTGAAAACCGATCAAATTAAATATAAACATTCACAAACACAGTGTTCTGTTTAACAACATAATTTTCTTTTGCTCTTGGTCTGTTATTTAATGCTATTAAAACTGTCTTGATATTTATGGTAGTAAACTTTCTATGCTGTTAATCAGGTTGTGTCCACATACAGAGATAAACCCATTGGCTGTTTTAAACTGAGTTTAAAGTATTGAATTATCAGGATGTGAACATCCAGTTAAATAATTTAAGAATCTACAAACAGTCACTTCATTCCACTTCATCTGATGTTTCCTGTTTTGTGTTTATTTTGCCTTTACAGATTAGCTGGCTGTAATGTTAATGCAAACTCCTGTGAGACTCTGGGATCAGTTCTACAATCAGAAAGTTCCTCCCTGAAGGAACTGGACCTCAGTAACAATGACCTGCAGGATTCAGGAGTGCGGCTGCTCTCTGCTGGACTGAAGAGTTCACACTGTAAACTGGAGACTCTCATGTCAGATTTATTTATGAGTTGATTTTAGTTCTATATATACATTGTCTCTTGGCTAGACTGTAAATGTGTTGCACTCTCCTGCAGACTTGCTGAGTGTAAACTTGAGAAACAGTCCTGTGAAACTCTGGGATCAGCTCTACAATCAGAAAGTTCCTCCCTGAAAGAGCTGGACCTCAGTGACAATGACCTGCAGGATTTAGGAGTGGAGCTGCTCTCTGCTGGACTGAAGAGTTCACACTGTAAACTGGAGACTCTCAGGTGAAGTTTCTATAAATAAGACTTTAAATGTTTGTTATATTATAATATGATATTCTGTTATATTATAAAATTACTCTCATTCCTAAATCCATTACTCAACACAGTTTTTTGTAGGATGTTACAGAAGGAAGTCATTGTTGGGGTGATACTTTGCTGTATCAGCAAAGAGATTAGATTATTGACTTAAAATAAAAAAAGTCTCTTTCTCTCTCTCTGTTGGAGGGCGGAGTGTATGAGTGAGCACGGGAGCGTCTTGAATGGTTTATTCTGTCTTCTCTTCTTTTTCTTCCTTTATGTCTGATATAGTTCAGGACAGTTTAGTGTATTTAGTGTACTAGCTCTCTCCGGGCGTCATGGTGAGCCAGTTGAATGCTGTGAAGGCTGTGAAGGTGCTGGCCGATGTAAACGTGTCTGTAGAGGAGTGTAGCCTCGCAGTGGCCGAGGCTGTGGGGCCTCAGAGAGCATTCTGTCGGCCTCCAGAATGAACGGCTCTATTGTCCTCTTCCTCGACAGTGTTGATAAAGTTACTGAAGTAGTAAACACTGGGATTATAATTAATGATAGTTTCTGTGGTGTTCTTCCCCTCGTTACCCCAGCCAAGCGTGTAACAATATCAAATGTGCCGCCCTTTATTTCTGTCCTGAGAACTCTCTTGGTTTGGCCAGATCATGTCCCCTATCAAAAACGTTCCTCTCGGCTGTAAATCACCTCTGTTGAAACATGTTGTGTCGCCATGTTTTTAATAAATAATGCTCTGGAACTTGACGCAGTGTTTAAATTTAGAGTAGACAATTTAGATTATACTATTTTTGCCACTACAGAAACGATGAAGTGCTTTGGGTGCGGGAATGAGGGTCCTATCATTCGGGCCAGTCCTGAAAAAATGGCCCCGAGTTCTGGCACGTACCGGCTCCGGTAGTGGTATGGATGGGAGGGAGTGGGCCGATGGTCTGGTTTCTGGTACAGGAATCATGTGGAAAGTGGGGAGCCTTTGGTTAGGGGTGTGTGGAAATCCTTTAGACATGCTAGACCCGTTTTAAATGATCCCGAAGACTGTTTTTAAGACTCCTGTTACTATTATTCAATTTTTAATTGAATAATAGAATAATTACTGTTATTATTGTTCTTTTCATTTATTTATTATTCCTCTCATTACTGTTCTGTGTTTTTAGGAGCTGTGTTTATTTTTGTTTGTTATTTATTTAAATGTTTGTGAACTCTGATCATTAATTGTGAATAAATATATAAAAATCTCTATCTCTCTATCTCTCTCTCTCTCTCTCTCCCTCTCTCTCTCTCTCTCTGTAGATTATCTGGGTGTATGATTACAGGTGAAGGTTGTTCTTCTCTGGATTCAGCTCTGAGTTTAAACCCCTCACACCTGAAAGAACTGGATCTGACCTACAACCACCCAGGAGAGTCCGGAGAGAAGCTGCTCTCTGCTAGACTGAAGGATCCACGCTGTTCACTCAGCACTCTCAGGTATGGACCACTGTCTTAACAGGGGTGTGTGTGTGTGTGTGTGTGTGTGTGCATCTAAAATCTAAAATCTTCTATGTTTCTATATTTATGATGAACTTGTATATATTGATGGTTTTAGCTGTAACAGTTTAGCTCTTTTCCAAAATGCGTTAAACGGCAAATTAAAAGAAAGAGCCCTCATGGCTTTCTGCTGTTTACCGCCTCCATCAACGTTTCAGGCCAAATCGCCATATTTCTGTGTTTTAAACTGCAGTTCTTTCCCAAACCATGATATTCTCCTCTAGACCAATCAGAGTTCTTCTCTAGACCAGTCAGAGTTCTCCTCTCCACCAGTCAGAGTTCTCCTCTGCTCCAATCAGAGTTCTCCTCTCCACCAGTCAGAGTTCTCTTCTCCTCCAATCTGAGTTCTCCTCTCTACCCGTCAGAGTTCTCTTCTCCTCCAATCAGAGTTCTCCTCTCCACCAGTCAGAGTTCTTCCAGAACGGGAATTTGCCAGCGCTCTAAACTATCTAGCAGGGCGGCGCCCTTAAGAGAACAATGTGCCACAGTGAGCTGGAGGGAAGCAGGACGAACAGTCTTGTGGTAGATCTTAAAGGACTTTACTGTGAGGGAATGTGAAGACAGGTTTAATATTGCAGCAGTAGAGTCAGGAAATAAATCTGGACTCTCAAAACAACACAATAAACCAGAGAATAAGGCAGAAACTCAGCACAGGAACTCAAAAACCAGAGGAACCAGAGTGAAGAACACAGAGAAAGTTCAAGATTCTCCCAGCTCACTGCTTCTTTTAGGTTGTGTTTGTTTACAGTCTGTTACAGGAAAATATGGGAGTAGTTTAATTGAATTTATTAATGTATTAACCCTTATGTACAATGAAGCTGTAAAATGAATAATATTTTACCTTTGTGCTCTAGTCAGACTGATATTGGTCACTGTTATGTATTACATTTATTTATGATCTTTCCTCCTCAGATTCTGTGTGATGGAAGTTACATTATTGTTTTTGTTTCTTCTATTGTTGCTATTTCACCAAGTTCAACCTGAAGCTTAGCTTTGATAAAACTGATCTGGAAACAGTGAAGCTAACACAGCTATTCCAGATTCAAATGTGAATTTCAGAAAGAGAAAGAAACTCATTCAGAGAAAGAGAGACGATTAACAGCACATTCACATAAACAAAAGAAAACAGACAGAAAAGGAGAAGAAGCTAAACTCCGAGTAACTGGAGATCTGAAAGATCTGAACTACAGTCAAATTAGGGAAGAAGAAGAAAGAGAGGAAGCAGAGGACCACAGAACTAGAGAGGAAGAACTCTGGAGACTCACTGCATCACTCTATCATTCTCCATCACTCCTTCATTTATCCACCCTTTCATTCTCCATCACGCCCTCATCATCACACCTTTATTGTCCAGCACGCCTTCATTCATCATCTCTACTTCCTTCTCCATCCATCCTTCCTTTTCCATCACTCTTTCATTCTTCATCAATCATTCATTCATGACGCCTTCATTCTCCATTCCTCCTTCTCCATCACTCCTCCATTCTTTCTCTACTTCATTCATCACTCCATCATCCATCATCTCTCCTGCATTCATCAGTCTTCATCCACAATTCATTCATCACTCCTTCATTGTTCATCTCTTCTTCGTTCATCACTTATTCATTCATCATCATACCTGCATTCTAGACCCCTCCTATTTTCATTTTTCATCACTCCTTCATTCTCCACTCCTTCTTTCACCCTCACTTCTTCATTCTCCATCGCTCCTTCATTCTCCATCACTCCTCAATTCTTCATCTCTTCTTCAGTCATCACTCCTTCATTCATCCATCACTCCTTCACTCTCCACTCTTTTATTCTCCATCACTCCTTCCTTCATTCTCCATCACTCCTTCATTCATCAGTCCCTGATTCTTCATTCCTTCATTCTACATCTCCCCTTCATTCATCACCCCTTCATTCTCCATCCCTCCTTCATTCATCAGTCCTTGATTCTCCATCACTCCCCAGTCTTCATCTCTACTTCATCATCACTCCTTCATTCTCCACTCTTTTACTCTGCATCACTTCTTGATTCTCCATCACTCCTTCTTTCATCGCTCCTTTATGTATCAGTCCTTGAGTCTCCATCTCTCCGTCATTCTCCATCTCTCCTTCATACCTTTATTGTAGATCACTCCTTCATTCGTCACTCCTTCATTCAGCATCACTCCTTCATTCTTCATCTCTACGTCATTCATCACTCCTTTATTCTTCATCTCTGCTTTATTCATCACTAATTCTCCATCACTCCTTCATTCATCATCATACCTTTATTGTAGATTGCTCCTTCATTCGTCACTCCTTCATTCTCCATCACTCCTTCATTCTTTATCACACCTTCATTCATCACTCTTTCATCACGTGTGTGTATGTGTGTGTGTGTGTGCGTGTGTGTTTAGAATGGAGCATGAAGGAAAGAGCAGAATCAAACCAGGACTAAGGAAATGTAAGTTCACACACACACACACTCACTCACTCACACACACACATTCACACACACACACACAAACATATTCAAACACACTCTCACACACACACACACACACACACACACACTCCCCCGCATACACACAAACACACACTATCAGTGTGTTTCTCCTCTAATGTCTCTTCTTGTGTGCAGATGGCTGTGAGTTCACTCTGGATCCAAACACAGCAAACACACGTTTCTCTCTGAGTGAGGGGAACAGAAAGGTGGAGTGTGTGAGAGAGGAACAGCCGTATCCTGATCATCCAGACAGATTTGACGTGTGGGAGCAGGTTTTATGTAGAGAGAGTGTGAGCGGACGCTGTTACTGGGAGGCTGAGTGGAGCGGGAGGGTCTCTGTAGCTCTGAGTTACAAATCAATCCAGAGGAAAGGAGAGAGTGATTGTGGGTTTGGAGAGAAAGAAAAGTCCTGGAGTCTGAGCTGCATTAATAACAGTTACTCTGTTCTTCACAATAATATCAGCACCGATCTCCCTCGTCCTCCATCCGGCTCTAACAGAGTAGGAGTGTATGTGGACTGTCCGGCCGGAACTCTGTCCTTCTACCTCGTTTCTTCTGACACACACACACTCACACACTTACACACATTCAGCACCACATTCACTGAACCCCTCTGTGCAGGGTTTGGGGTTTTTGACCCTGGCAACTCACTGTGTGTGTGTGTATGTGAGATAATAAAATAAAATCTCAGGTCTGTTTTAATGATCAGGACTAAAATAATCCTGATCCAGTTCCAGTTCTGAGTTTCTCTCCTACTCTTTTTCCTCCACTGTTTGAGCTGCTCTTCAATGTTTATTCATGGAAAAATTATGTAAAAAGTTTTATTGCTTAAATTGTAGAACTGAAATGTGCTTAATGATTCCACACCAGGAATAAAAACCTAAAAACATGTTTAATAGTTGTTAATTGTGGATATTTCATTGATTATCAGGGCTCGAAATTAACTTTTTTACTTGGTAGCACTGGTGTTCCCAACTTCAACTGCACCAGCAAAAATTTAGGAGCACCCACCAAAAATGAATGAGCACCACAACTACAAATTGTATATTAACAGATTTCTTTAATTTGAAAACTACACCAATCAACACTAATTCTTGAATCATTTTGTGTCTTGCCTCTCTACAACCTTTAAACTCTTGCTATAAATTAGTGACTGCAAATGCCGATTTGATTCCATCTTTATTTTCCTTAATAATCACCTACTTAGTTGAACTTAAGGGGGCTAATCAATATACAGTATTTTTCAAGAAACTAAGACTTTTAAGGTACTCAACCTTGTGTAAAGATGTGTAAAGATTTAAATACATTTTTTCATTTCTATTTTATGTGTAAATTCATGTTTTAATTTTAAAATTGTGACTCAAAGCAGGTATTACACACTAAAAATTACAATAAAAAAAAAGGTCCTGAGATAAAATATCTTTGTCAATATGTACAAATATAATATACAAACATTACAAATAAACCACATGATCCTGGTCTCCACTATATCATCCCACTCGGTAGGAGGCGCTGTTACGAGAAAAAAAGCCCTGACGCTGACGGGGAAGGAAGGCAGAGAGAAACTGTACTCAGTTTGTTTCTCAGTCAGGGAAAACAAACTGAGTTCCATTTCAGAGAGAAGGTCCCCCGGGGAAAACGGTTTCGGGTCTGTTACAAAGGAGATTCAGAGGGGTGAGGGAACCCCTCGTAGTGGTGAAGTTCATACGTGAACAAGCTTGTTTTGAGTTGGACTTGTGTGCGCTTTGATTGAAATAAAGACCGTCTCTCTGGAGCTCTTGCTGCCTGCTGCTGTGTCTCTCTGCTTATTACAACTGTGTCATCATAGCCCCAGAGTGCAAATATGTCAATCGACGGTTCATGCTTTTAAGTGGCACTGAAATGAGGCACCGAAGTTCGCGTTCTGTTATGGTCTGGTACATACCGGTTATATAGGCACCGGTGCCACATACGTATACTGTTAACATTTTTTAGAGAAATTAAAACAGGTCGCACGACATCAATTACATGCACTTGCACCAATGCTCCCAAATATATTTTGAGGTCGCATAGATGAAATTTCGGGAGCATATCCCAGACAGCACCTGACTCTAAACCGGATCCGGCTGCTCCGGTTAACAGTCAGATCCGTTTTAGTGCTGGGATGCGGCTCCGGCCCGGATTCAGTCTGCCGGTGGCGGGAACGAGAAATATTGACGGAATCAAAACAGATGTGGGCCGGAATCGTAGGAACGAGCGTTGCTTTGCGCATTGATCTGTTCATGCACGTATAAAAACAATGGCGTCTGCATTACCACATCTGATCAAAACACCAAGTAAATCAGCAGGATCACACGTCTGTGATCACACGTCTGCGCTTTGTTTCCCGGCAGACCGAAAATAAATGCGACACGTGCGTCCCCCGGAAATCCGATAAAATTCAACCAATCAGACGACGACTTCAACATTCCTGAAGTGTTTCCAGTTAAGACTCCATTTAAGACTAAAGTAAGTCACATCTTGTAGTCAAACTTCGTTGGAATTCAAATTAATGTATTTTTGATTGTATGGGACCGACCATATGGCTCGCTAGTGAAGTTCATTGTATTGTTGCGTTTTCTAGGTTTCTGAGGAGAAATGGAGACAACGCGAGGAATTCTTTTTGCTCAAATAGGAGAGAAGTCTTCAAGCTTTTTATTCTAACCAGAGTAAGAACACAGCCAATAAGTAAAGAGGTTAACTCTGCAATAGCTTATTCATTCACTCACTGACTTACACACAGAAACCCAGCCCAAGTACACAAAGCGACTGGGAATCTCCCTCATGGTGACCCACACACATTCTCCCCAAAACACACCCAAACGTTCCCCAAACACATTACTAACCCCAGCATGTTTAACAAACTAATTTCCCTCCCCACAGTCAATAACAACAACAATAACAGGAACTAACAGGTAAACAACATCACCTACTCTGTTAGCGGAGAGAGCAGTGCATTCTGGGAGCAACGGCTCCCCTACCATCCAACTCCGTTACAGTATGTTGAGATGACTACAGAGTAATATTCAAGCCTAATTTTCTAGTTTGATAGCCAGCAACTGGATCGATAATGCTAACAAGTATAAAAACCGGTGTGGGTCGGTTAATAAAATTTTGTGTTATCAGGTTAGAATTTATTAACTTATTTCTTCCAACATTTGACGTTTAACAGCACGTCTGTCTCCACAGGTTCTGTCAGAGAGCAGTTAGCCTGGTAAGGTAAGTCTCGGTTTTTAGTCGACCATTTACCTCATAATTCCGCATAACTGTTAGTTATACAATATAATTCTTAGTTCAAAAACCTTCCCAAAAAAAATGATTGGATGTATGGATTTTTTAATCTTTGACATTTTCGGGGCAATAGCAGTCATGCTAGTTTTAGTGTTAAGACTATAAGCACTTATAGCATTTATTTTGTCACAATATATTTTAAAGGAGGCAAACTACACTCACAAGCTCTGTAGTTAGACGGCGGGCTCGCGTTTCTCTAGAAAAACGACTTCATGACATTGCAGGACTACTGTTAGAATCAGCTGACAGAGTTGATACACATTCCACCACCACCACTGACAGTGATACTGGCAGAGATTCAAGATTAGCTCAGATAGATGACCCTATAGATGCCCTTTGCACTGGTGATATGGAAGTGGAGGAGAGACAAAATATTTCAGAG
>JBBPDC010034025.1:0-12136 GCA_037974485.1 Hemigrammopetersius urotaenia | reverse complement strand
ACAGAATAAAGAGCAAAAAGACCATGAATGTCTACTCTTGTGTTTCCTGCGTGCTTGAGGAGCGGCCAAGTGTAACAACAGCATTTAAATGCATGTTGAAGGCACAGTGACAAAATCCGCCTGATTCATTCTAAGAGAGGTTGGAAATTGGAAAAGTAAAAAATAAATAATGGCTTCTGGGACATAAATCCACACAAACATTTAAAGTGGACCTCGAGGTGAAAACACAACATATAAGAAAAACGTAGGCGTGTTTGGCAACATCCAAAAAAAACCTTGTCAGTGTTTGTCTGACAGTGCTGTAAACACAAGGCCATCTTTTCGCATCAACAGGAAAATCATTTAATCCTCACTCAGATAGTAAGGTTCTGCTAATGGTTCATAGATTACAATTAAAAATCACTCTTTTGGTGTAAAGCAGATTATTAAATTACATTAATAATAAAGACTCACAGCTACCAAAATAATATGAGCAAGAACAATACAGTAATCAAAATGAACAAGTTGTGGAAGTAACTTTGACAGTATTAAAGAATTCACAGGCACAAATCTGCTGAAAGCATGTTATGACTGCTCTGTGTCTCCTTAAGCAATTTCCTCCAGGAGCAAATGTACATCATGTACAGTTTTCCCAACAGAACTTCATCATGGGTAGTGGTAGTGGCAGTGGCGTAGTGGGTAGGATACTTGCCTCCAGACCAAGAGGTCGTGGGTTCGAATCCTACCTTCAGCACTACCACCACTGGGTCCCTGAGCAAGACCCTTAACCTCAAGTTGCTCCAGGGAGACTGTCCCCTGTAGGTAGGAAATGGAAGTCGCTTTGGATAAAAAGCGTCTGATAAATGCTGTAAATGTAAATCATAAGATCTAACAGCTATTATGCTCTATTATTTTTTATGGTCTACAAAAGGTCCGAACTGATGAATATCTAGGTTCCTTCACCACCCATCTTCGAATTTTATTAGAGAGAGGAGGACAGGCATGCTGGTAGTTTGAGGCAGTTTGTTTAAATTTACACCGGTCTTTCTCACAGGGTCATTTAGGTGAGAGGGAGTTGTTCCAATTGTGGAACACAGCCACTATTGTTTCTGTGCCACAGTCAAAATATTCACCAAAACAACAGAGTGGAAAGACACAGTCCACTGCCCACACATCACCCAGTCTTTCATCCACAATCAACAGTTTTCCTTTGAACTCTCTGACACACACACACACACACACGACACACACGACACACACAGCCGATTAATTCTCTTTTTAATGGCATCAGATATTGATGATGGCATATTGTACAGCAGAACTCTGTTTTAAACAGACATTGTACGTCTAAGAGGGCTTAATTAAAGATACAAGTTCAGTAAAATAGAAATAAATACAAATCAAGTTCAATTCAAACATCTGTGAGCATAACAGCTTAAATAATACATTACAGTTTATAAAGTACAGGAATCAAAAAACGCATCAGTGTATGTAAAATTAAGAAAAAAACAAAAAACAAAAAACAACAACAACAACAATTATGGCAACATTTCAAATATCAGAATAAAACCAGGTCAAGGTTGCCGAGTGAAAGGACTCACAGGTGAAATTGCATTTCACAGTTGGTCTGACGGCTGCCAGCTGAGGATGATACATTGACATTGATAATTGACAACAGTGCACTAGCTTTGCTATGAAGACTAATGTGACACTGCTTATGAAATATACATACATGGATGGCAGTTAGATGACACAAAAAAGCGCAACGCAGCAGAAAAAGTCCTGGGCAAACACTCAATGCATGTGGTGTGGTGTATCACAGAGCCTACAAGTGGCTGGCTATCCTAAATATTATTGGGGTGCTTATTAAATATATAAAGCCATATGTCTCTGATGCGGTAAACTAATTAATATGATGTAGCCAAATTAAATACATTTTAAAAGCTCTGCCTCTCAGCTTAGATTCTTTCAGGACCAGGACACTGATGCAGTATGTGTGTGGGTGGTCAGCAGTGGTGGGGGAGCTCCATGGTGTAAACAGATCTCAAAACACCAGCAGTGCATGAGAGGGAGTCATACATCTAAATCAGCTGTGGACTAGAGTGGCTAACACTTACTGAACACTGTGGATATACCCATTCCTTCATAATCTTAAAGGCATTTTCATTAAAAGGCTTATGATTAAATACTTGATAGATGTTTCTAAGGCAAATATACACAAGTAAGTTGATGCTTATGTGTGCATTTCTTTCAGAAACAAAATGCTCACTATATGTGTAGCTTCTTCAAGTCGGAACATTGTCCCAGGTGGCATGAGACTTCTTTAGAGAAGGCCAGGAGTGCAAAGATGTTTCAGAGCCAAAGGGAGGTTATACTGAAGAACCCAAAATAAATGTGACTTGTTTAGTGCTTTTAGTACCAGACATATGGCCAATACCAGTTTTTATATATATGTATAGATATATGCCGGTATATAAATGTATATATTGGAATGGAAATGTAGTCTTTATATTTTAGCCTAATGTGTATTTCAGGCAATATTTTTATTTAAATGTACTGCCAGTCAAAGGTTTTCACCACTTATCAATTTATTTCATGAACGGCAGATTTGTATTCTTGTCAAATATTGAAAAGTTGAGTAAACTATAAATAAGAAGTTGTTTCCTTGATAAGACAAAAGAAAACTGTGCATGTCTGACTTCTATTAACTGTTTGTGTGGTCAAATTCTAGACTGTCCTTTAACTTTAAATGCACTGTTTAACTGTTTAATCCCTTTAGTCGTCACTTAATGGCTTGCTGTCTGGTGAGCCACATGATAATAATAATTACATTAAGGGGCTTTTTACAGGCCAGTGGCAATTAATGTGACATTTTTTTTGCTATTAACCATATTCAAATTGTGAACATATAATAAATGTATTTGATGGCAAAGTATGTTGAGTGTATTTTTAGTAAAAATTAAGTGAGTAACATGCAAATGTAGAAAATCTCAGTTCATTCCAAAACATTTGACTGGCAGTGTATATATACTTTCTAATTTATACAATAGTTTTAGCTCCGCTTCTTATAAATTCTCCTCATGTTAAATGTGTTTTTTGTTATATATCATGATGGTCAGCCTTTTTTTTCACTGATCTGTTTAAACAGGAGTAACTCATACTGGGTTTCCCGTTAGCATAACCATCTAAGATTTGAACCGCTATCGCGCTGCAAGAAAAAAGCTAATCATCAGTGTGTTGTTAGCAATATTTCTGCAGACACTAAAAAAAACATTTGTTAATATAACTGGCCAACTAAAATATGTGTCATTTCATATTATTGATACATAGTATTGTAAAATCACATATTTTCAGGACCATTCAGTCACAGCATAGGTGGTCCTGGAAAGCCTGTGTGCAGCAGGTTTAGTGAGTGTGTTTTTGGATGGGAACTAAAAAACTGTGCTGGACACCAGGCCTCCAGGACGGAGGCCCCCCTGCTTAGCTGGGAAACATGCCACGGTTTGCTAAGTGTGTTATGAGGTCACCACCAATATCAGTGTGAGGTCTTGGTTGACTACAGCATATTGTACACACCAGCTACAGTGAATTTTCTGAGGCCATTCTCTGACTGGGTGTGATCTTACTGTGTTAAGCCTAACAGCCTGGCTCCGCCCCTCTCACGTCTCCACCTTTCCGAAGGTTCCGTCTGGAGGGCGGTAATTTTTAGGGAAGGCCTTTAGCTGCAGATAGTTGAAGGCATACTTGCGACATCCCACGTTCTTCACCGTGTTCTCGCGCCGGCAGCCCTCACTGGAGGGGTAGTTGGTGGGGGAGGGGATGAAAAAAAAGTGCAAAAATAAACAGGAAAAACAACAAGGGGCCATGTTTAGAGATCACGAGCAAATAAATTGAGACAATCAAGCAGCATACATGGGACAGTACATGCAATGGGTACTGGGCAAACAATGAAAACAGGTCTGGACAAACTATGAAAGAGACGATCGCTTGACACAAATGAAATGGTGAAAGGAGAAATCAGCAGACACACAACAAGCAGGACATGCGAGCCAATGCCGTATCTATCCTCAGTGGGTAAATACAGAGGGCAGCAAAAAGCTCATATCTGGATCACGGAAGGTTAAAGAGGTTTCCAACAGCAAATGTTGCACTCTGGGAACAATTTAGGCAGATAGCACAGGTGACTACATGGTCATACACACAATTTCAGCCCCTCCGCTAAATTGTGTATCTTCATTTTCTGAAAATAACTACACTTACACGCACACTTCAGCCAATTATAAAGCACATCCACTGTTCATCCATAGGATTTAACATATTGGAGAAAAGTGCAACATCAAACCTGGCTACTGCAGAAAAAAAATTGCATAAAAGTACAAGACTCACTCTGTGTTGCTTTTGGGGTGCCTTACTGACCGTAAAGCTCAGAAACTATTGCACTGAACTGATATGAACAGTATATATACACACAACAACAGCTCTCATGAATATAAAACATAATTCAAGCAAAACGTCTGAATCTCTGAATTGTCTGACACGCTAACTGTGAGCAATTAAAATGTGTTGCAAGGAACCCACTTGGTAGCCACGCCCAAGGTGCCAACGCACATCTCAATGTCATGCTGTAACTGAACCAAAGGTGCTAGTGAACGTTTCAGCACTAGAGGGAGCTCAAGTCCCGCCTGGACTGCACTAACTGCGACATGAACCTACTCCGCATGCAGGGTCCACTCATGACAGCTGAGATAATGGGAAGGAAAAACGTTGCAGACGCTCCGACGATTACAGCTAAAATGACACCCAGTCACACTGTATTAGTCTGAGTGTACACAGCCCACACCATCACGGCATGGCTAACTCACGTTTATTCCGCTTCTCTCATTTTGGATCATATTCACCCTTCAGTGAATCTAGAGGTAGTTTAAGATATCTTTTTTTGTAGCAAACTGCAAAATACATAAAATACACTCTCATTAGCATATTGAAATGAAACTCTTATTATACTTATCCAAAACAGCTTAAATTGCAACATTTAGATTACTGCATATATATGTATCTCGTCATTGTTGTAGCAAAATTTAGATGTTATGATACTTGGAAGAAGGAAAAGGTGTGTTTAATGTGAGTAGATATATTGAGGTTTTGTTCTAAGAAATACCGACTTTTCATTTTTCTTGACGTCGGCAGCGTTGTGCAGATGTGCCCAATCCTGGTCTTGGAGATCTTCCACTCTGATCCAACACACCTGGTTCATATTTGGATAGCCCTGAAGGCCTACATTACCTGGAGATCTGCAATTCTGATTGAACACAGCTGGCTCATATTCAGATGTCCCTGAATGTATCATTATCTGGATTAGGAGTAGTACATTAGGGCTGGAAGTAAAGGACGGTAGATCACCAAGAAAAGGGTTCTTAAACTGATCCTCAAAGCCTGGTCTAATAACTGGTATAACTGAAAATCTCAATAATTAAAATGCAAATATGTGGCATTTTATGCAAAGTATTATTCTTTAATTTTCCTTCATGCTTCATCTGATTTTTTAATTGCTTTGCCTTTATTTAAACCCCCCGCCCCATTTTCATTCTCCTCATCTATGATTAGTTTAAAAATGTATACAATACAATTAACAAAAGTCATTATACAATAAAAATGATTAGAGGTCAATATATATATAGCCAACTAATTAACTACGCATATCAATGAAACAAGAACGGTATATGATATCTATTGTTGAATGGAGAGTAAATTGAATGCACTTGTGCAGAGGAGGTTAATTTTCCGGTTAATTTCCACCTCCCTATGAACCAGAGCCAGCTTACTTCATAACTGAATTTATATTGTGATTGTATCTTTTATCATGATATTTCTTCAAATGATAATCATTTATATTATTGTCCAAGCTTAGCCCCCATGCTGTCCACTTTTTGGCTTCTAACACATACGTACAGCAAAACTGTGGGTTCTGTGACGTCTGGGTTGAAAACAATCGGCATAAAATAGTATAAAAAATGTTCAAATATTTTTAGCTGTTTATACGACACAATTCATTTAAAGAAATCTGTTGGGTATTAGAGCAATCTTCATAACCTATCCCAAAATAGAAATAAACCAAGAATAACTCCCAAGGATATTCCCCTTACTATGAATTTAACCAGGCATACACCCAACCAACATTCTCCACTATATTCGGACCAAGTCTCCAAAACCTATTCTCTGACTTATATACAGTTACAATATACAATTGTGTGCACAAATTAGGTGTAGATTTTCCACATGAAAATAAGTACACATCTTCCACAGGGCACTTATGATATTCATCTGCTAGTTTTGGTGAACATATTGCATTCATTTAATATACTAGAAAACACGAAGCAGAAAATGCGCTACACCTTTCAAATAGATTTTTTGTTAAATTAATTAAATGGATATTGTGTATTGAAATTGCATTCTCTGTAGAGAAGGGGTTCTAAAGCTAGTTCTCAGAGACCCCATGCTTGTTCACATTTCCCCCCATATTTTTCCACTATTTATAGATGTTGCAAATGGGGCTGGACCATATGGGGTCCTTGAGGACTGGTTTGAGAAATACTGCTGTAGAGGATGGGAACAAAGTCCAGCACATCATACCACAGCATTTTTAAGATGCAACTAACTTATCAGTCGTAATGCATATATCTTTTCTGCTGGCTTACTGCTACCTTTCAATGGTGTCACCAAGCCTACTAACTATTCACTAAAAACACCATAAAACTCCTCGTTTTGCAATTTGACAAATGTAGCAAAAATTACTCCTGCAATGAGATTTCAGGAGACTCAATCTCGTTACTGGGTCATATGAGGCCTAAGTTGGGACTGCATACAAAACTCTACCAGTAATCAGGCTATTAAAGTGCACACCTTCATTCAGCTAATCACGTGTAGCATGCAAATGTATGGACACATGACTGAAAAGACCCCTCATTTGGCAAAATAAAATAGAGATTTGATGGCTAAATCCATAAATAAACCTCAGGCGCTGAAGCGAACATGATAAATATATAGTAAATATAACAGACTATTACAAGACACTGAGCTGGGGAGACCCACGGAAGAGCTGTGAAGCTTTGGGACCTGAATATTATGGCACAAAGAAAGCAACACGAGGAAGTTGATATTTGGCACTGGCAGATACATTCTCTTCACCGGTCCTGAATAACCTGCATTAGCTTAAAGCAACACATCTAGGCTCACACCCTCTAAAACAGTATGCAAAAATATACAGAGATTCAACTGGTACTTTCAAACCTATTGCAATTTAACCGCCTGTCAACTCCTAATGAAAGCGTAAATGTTTTCTGCTGAAAGTGACTAGCTAAGAAAAATAATCATATTTAAAAATAAGTAGCTATATGTTTACTGCATAATCGACTTCCCCTGACAATGTACAATCCGACATGGTCAAATGGAACTTCATCATAACCTGTATCACAAAAGTGGCTTTGTGTTCAAAGCAGGTTGGTTGATTGTAGGAAGACACAACAAGGAGCGTCACAAAAGTGCAGGTGACGACAAAAACAGCAAATAGAAAGAGGAAAGAAAGAAAAAAGGGGCAGTCAGAAAAAGAGAATAGAAAGTGAAGACAGAAAGAAAGTAAGAAAGAAAGGAAAAATGAAGAAAAACAAAGAAAGAAAGAAAGAAAGAAAGAAAGAAAGAAAGAAGCACAGAAGCAGAGGAAAAGAGAAGAAAGAAAGAAAAAGAATAAAGAAAAAAAAGAAGAGAGTTGGGAAAGAGGAGAATTGGAAGCGCAGGAAAAAAGGAGCGCTGTAAAAGTGCAGCTTGCTTTGGATGCAAACGATATGCTAGTAAAAAGGAGCTCTGGTAAAAGCCTTAAGCTTTGCATTTAAATAGGAACACATGGAAGACACAAAAATCTGCCACTAAACACTGATAAAAAATCTTAAAACATAAAATCCTTAGTGGTGTGAGTTATATTATAGTGGCGTACTGTACATAACTTGAATAAGTCCCAGCATGTGCTGGAAAAAAACCCCAACTATATAAATAAAAGCGTTAGTTTGTGTGAATATAACTGGTAAATGAACCTCTATCATATGTATATCAATATATAGTTTTAAGATGAAAGGTTAAATCATTGAAAACACTTATACTGTATTTCAACAAATCTTTTTACAAATCTTGCATGTCACACCTCAGTTGTTTGACAAAGTAAGGAAATAAGGCAGAGAAACTGACTGCAAGAGACAAGTAGACCTTTAGACTGGCTGTTATAGGAGAGCGTCACAGGGGACATGCAGCCACTGAACAGAGTAACTTACTCCAAATCGCCAGAGAGAGGGAAAAGGGGAGGATGAGAGAGGTGTATAGTTCAAAAGTTTGGAATCTTACAGCTTATTAAAAAAATATAGAGTGTAGAGTGGACTATCCCAACCTATTCAGTATCTGATTAAATCAGGAAATTAGAGAAAGATTTAGGATTGAAAATTTCATATCGCAATTGTCTATTTATGGTACTTTATTTGAGGTTAACCATTCCAATAATTTAAAGTATGAGGCACTCTGGATATTCATTTAATTATAACTTCTCAGTAATGCATTTTCTAAATTATACTGTTATCCTTTACAGCTAGGTTCTTGATTCTGGACTCATCGTTTTAAAAGCTTCTAATGAATGACCGTTTTTTGTAACTGGTGAGGTTGTAACGAGGCAAAAACAGGACTTTAGTACTTGTACTTTCTTTTTGTACTCTGTGTAGTCCAGTCCTGCAGTCTCGTGGAGAGGAGCACTGTTTTGTCTCACTGTTTCGTTTCACTGTGTAGATGGTTGGATAACATTAAGCCTACTTGACTTGAGTACTGGCATCGCATTAGCAGTGACACTGGTACTACATTAGTGAGAACTTTGGTCAATTACAACCTTTTGAACAGTCGTTTGGGGACTAAGAAAAAAACAGAAAGAGAAAACAAAGATAGCAAGAGAGTGTGTTTGATAGAGCAAAAGAGAGAGAATGTGTGAGAGAGAGTAGGATAAAGTGTGGCGGCTCAGCTGCAGCGGAGTTTGGCTAGCAGGTAGGCCAGGCTGAGGAATAGCCAGACGATGAGCAGGTTGGGGCTGAGGGCCAGCAGGGGCAGTGAGTAGAGCAGACTGGGGTCCAGCCTGAATTCCCTCACCGGCAGCAAACCGCTCAGGTTCTTCTGAGTCACCCCCTCCCTGGTCCCAATGCTGCAGGGGGTCAGGGGGCAGGAGGGGAGCAGGTTGGAGGCAAGGGGAAGGAGACCACGGAGCACGGAGGGATGTATGGAACGTGGAATGAGGGATTTTTGGGAGAGTAATGAATCGTGGCAACAGTGGCAGTACCGACATTGATGAAGATAAATATTGAAATATTAAAACACAGATTTAAAATTAAAGGTATAAAAAAAGGCAGGAATATGAATCAATGGCAGGAGAACATAAATAGTTAAAAGTGCATTAAAAGAGAGAAAATACAACAGCAAAGACCAAAACAGCAACCAACAGAATAAGGGAGGAATAAAGGGGGAGAGAAAGAAAGAATTCATTAAAAGATGTAAAAAAAAAAATTAAATTTAGATGGACAGTAAGAAGGAGAATGAAAAAGAAGCCAGAAACAGTACAGGAAGAAAAAAGAGAGACAATAAGAAAACAAAGAAAAGAAAGAGAACAAAAGAAAAAAAAGATGTTTGATGTGGGTAGATGATTGAATGTGTGAAGGCAAAATGAAAGTTTGTTTTAAATGGAAAAAACGGCAAAGACAAACAATAACAAGATCCAGAGAAAGAGAAAGAAGAGAGAGAATAAGAAGTAAATTAAGGACAGTGTTGCGCTTCATCAGTGTGTAAATCAAAAGCGCAGTCAGAAGCAGTGGTCCCTGCGTGTTCGGTGTAAATGGGGGCCGGAAGGAAAAAAGCTTGGGTCGTGCAGTTCCAGCATGCACCCCCACCTGCATGCAACAGGCGCAGCACTCGCACACGGCAGCCTAAACCGCAGACAGCAGACAGTGTCCCAGGAGAATCATGTTAAAAGACCCAGTAACACGACAACAAGATACATCTAGTGAGCATCAGCAACGTTTAAGGCTGGAGAGGAGTGGAAGAAGTGGGTCTCTGGAGCCAAACACACTCACACACACAAGTGTTAGGCACAGAGCGCTGACAGACTCACAGGGGAGAATTTCACAAAGAGCAACTGGTCAGTTAACCAGATACCATAAAGGGAATTCTGGAATTCCACTGATTTCTTTAATAAATTTGCATAATTAAAAGGTTAAGATGTAAACAAAGTCATTCAGAGTGTTTTGATAAATGCAAGAAATGCCTGAATTTACCACAGTGGAGGTGATAGGAACCAGGCATCCATAGAGCTACCTCACTGAAAGTTTTACAAAAAGGTTTACCATTACACTACCTGGTGCCCAAGACAATGTTTTATTCTAGCTTTTCTAACTACATTCATGGTGCAGAGGGTGTTGTAATGGAAAACAACCAACTAATTACTAGTATTAGCAACAATACACATAAAACTGACAGGTGTAGGTTAAGTGGTCATTTTGGATAGTAAACAAAAATGTAATTCATAGTAAATAAATGGAAGGTTCCTATTATCACCAGAAAGACAACAAGAGTAAGAAAGTCAAAAAGAAAGAAAGAAAGAAAGAACTGGAGGGATGAGCAAAGAAGGAAATGAAGAAATGAACAGAAAAAGGTAGATGCAAAAAAGTAAAGAAGAGATGAACTATACAGAAATCGGAGAAAGAAAGAAGGAAAGAATGAAATAAAAAAGAAAGAACAAACAAAAAAAGTGGAACATGAGAGAGAGAGAGAAAGAAAATTACATTATAGGTAGGGTCTGTATATTTCTCTTTTAGACATAGTTTTACATTCACCCACCTTGAATGACTTAGTTTACATCTCGAGCACTGAATTAAATTATTGAGTTATTGGTGGAATTCACCTTTGAAGTGCATCTGCAGCATAAAGTCAAATGCCATGGATAATATTTCCGCCCAGATCATGTTGTGTGTTGTTCCTAAGTACAGGAAAACGTAATTAAATAATTGTCTGTAATAAATTAGTTTGCTACAGATCTGGCAGACAGAGATTACGCAGAAAATCTTGTGTATAATCTAAGCCTGTCCAAGAGAAGAGACGGGGAAAAGAACGCCGTGCGCCTTCAGGCTTAAGTTCCCCAGTTTACTGAGGAGTCCTGCTTTGTGAAATCACCACCAGGTCACATACACAGCCTTCACAGCAACAGGTTTCACAGCAAAACAGTCCATTTTCTTGTCTCCTTTCCTCCATTCTCTACTTGATGGAGAAAATAAAGACAATTCACTTCATTTCTAATCACTTCAGTGAGGAGGTGAGGAGAGAGGATTGGGACAAAGCCATTCAACTTTTGCACTCCAAGTGTCTGGCAAGCAGGTAGTGAAACAGCTGTAGCTTTTCAGTCCTAAGCAAATGGTTTCTTCTTGCATCTACCAGCTCAGTTTATGCTTTTGTCCCTTTAGCAAGCGTGGAGAGTGGGGCAGGAGAGTGGGTGGAGCAGGGCAGGAGAGTGGGTGGAGGGGGTGGAGAGGTGGGATGAGGATGGGTGGCAGAGAGAACACATGACCAAAAAGAGATGCAACAACGACGACAGTGACAGCATCAGCAAACATTCTGCACTGAGTAGCAGCAGAGACTCAGACATACTCAGACATAAGAGCACAGAATACTACACACCAGAAAAAACCCAAGGAGAGAGGACAAGTGCTAACTTCAGACAGAGAGAGAGAGAGAGAGAGAGAGAGAGAGACACAGAGAGAGAGACACAGAGAGAGAGACAGGGAGACAAAGAGAAAGAGACAGAGAGAGGAAAAGAGAGAAAAGAGAGAGAGAGAGAAATTGAGTGTAAAATGGATGAAGGGATGTTAAGAGGCTGAGACAAAGAGGGTGAGAAAGAGAGATTGGGCGAGCGAAAGAGGGAGGGAAAGAAAAACTAAAAGAGAGAAAGAGAAAGGGAAATTAAAGAATGAAAGAAGGAAGGAAATAACAAAAATGAAGAAAGTAAGGGATAAACCAATTAATGACAACAAAGAAAAGGTGAGAAAACAAGTGGAAGTAACAAAGAAAGAAGGAAAGATTGAAAGAGAGTTAA
>JBBPDC010033996.1:0-12136 GCA_037974485.1 Hemigrammopetersius urotaenia | reverse complement strand
GAAACATTTAAGTGTGACAAACATGCAAAAGAATAAGAAATCAGGAAGGGGGCAAATAGTTTTTCACACCACTGTATTGTCAGTACGATACTGAGCCCACTTTTGGACAGGCAATAGCAAGCAGTATGTGTCCAACTAACCAGAAACAAACTAATGTCAAATTTAGCTGATGAAATTGTTGTGGTAGGCTTGTTTTCTAATAATGCTGGAGAACTTGAAAACAACCTCCACCTCAATGTCAGCAACACAAAAGGAGTTTAATGAGCTTTAGATTGAAGAGGACCCTGGAGTGGATATGCAATTCCCTTAGGATCAATGGTTCCCCAGTGGAGAGAGTAGTCAGTATCTGGTACCCACATTCTTGCAGCCATGTAATTTTATGGTAAGTGCATATCACTGTGCATACAAAATAAATACATTTTTCATCTTGTGATAGTTTTTGCCACAGATGTTACTTTCAATATTAGATTTCTGGTGTGACATTGTGCAAGAAGGGTTAGAAGCAGACATGTTTCCAGTGGGACTCTTTATTCATACGAAACAAACAGGAACAAAATAAACCAAAACATAATGCGTGACAAAGCTACTAGTGTAACAACTACAAGAAACTAGAGTATGGCTGCAGAGGAAACACATAGAATGGTCAGGGTAGACTGACAAACAATGACTCACAGACAGGAATACATATACCAGATCAGAATGAGGAGCACCTGGGATGGGGCGGAGACATGGACAAGGCACAGGTGAAACTGATCAGAGGGCAGGACTAAGGTGGAGCTGAGAAACAAAACAAAAGGCCACATGGCACAGAGAAAAACAATGGTAGAAAGGTGCAAAACAAGGCAAGGTATGATATCAGGCAACATACTGGTTTATTTTGATTTATAAAGTGATCTCCAGCCATACACCACCCTATATCACATCCCTGATCTCGTGCAGTAATAGGAATCGAGAGGAGATGTTTTTGTCAGTCATAAACAAACTCCAAAATGGTTTGTTTGTGATGGGAATGAGATCTGATCCAGCTATCAGGTGTGCTCTACAAGCTTGAGCTAAATAGATTCTTAAGTCAGTTTAACACTGACAGTTAGCATGGCTTTTTATAGGCTCAACTCTCCAAGTTTACACACCATGTTAAAGGCTCTCTTAGCCTTTGGAAGACAGAACATTGTCTGATTTAATAAGAGCCAAAAGATTTTTATTTGAGTTTATTTGAGTTTATTTGATCTATGTGTTATAAACACATGTTTACACCCCTGCTGGTATCTGTTTGTGTATTTCTGGTTCACATGTGGGCTCCCAGTGTTTTTGTGTGTCTGATTCTTTCAGGCTGCCAGTTACTCAGGAGACCATGCCAAAGGGGGCTCTCTTCTAAAGACTAAGAGTCTGACATTTAAAGAGTCTTGTCTCCTCCCTTAATTCTCTTCAGCTTTCTGTGAACAAGCACATTTCCCTGGGCTTTGACAGCAGCTCTGCCGCTCCACTGCCACAAAAATTCTCACTTCCAGTTGTTGCTCCTCTTGACTTCCTGTGGTTCAGTTTCTCAGCAAGTCTGGAGATATTAACTCATAGATTCAGAGCTCATTTACATTTTTAGTTTACTTTCCAGCGTAAATATCCTACTTTTTGTAATGTGGTACTTCATGTTGGTGTATTAACATTTCACTATAAGGTTCCACTTCACTTTTTGTCAATCAGATTTCTGGTCATTGCCTCAATATACTGTGGTATTAACCCTTATAAGGTCTTCGTTCTGTGGAACCCATTATCAGTATTTTGCTTAAGAAATATTATACAAATAATGTAATTGGCTTTGGCTTATTTTCTAATAAATATTTTAATAAAAAACAAACAAAAATGATGGGCATTTCTATACATAAATGTGATTTAACAAAGGTAAAGGGGACAAATGTAACTGTCACGGCTCGGTCAGTGAGCGTTAGGGGTCACTGTTTTTTGTTATGTTTGGTTTGGGGACTTTTATTCTGAATGTCAGGTCTGCTTCGTGTCACGTGTTTTTGGTTTTCAGCTGTTTTGGGTTTATGTCACATGATTATGTTCTGTGATTGGTTTCTGTCTGTCCTGTTCTGTGTATTTAAGTTCAGTTTGTTTAGCCCTTGGTTGTCAGTCCATCACCCTTAGCACCCTGACTACCTTGTTTTGTTCCTGTTCCTGCACCATTCGAATGAAAGAATGCACAGTATGGATTCCTGCCTGTCTGTTTGTGTTCAATGGGAAAAATCGGGTCACCCCCGCAGCCGTGGCAGTAACATGTTTTATTACTTGCAATTGGGATGAAGTAAATCTGATGCAAATGGGTCCACCAGACCCAGCAGGACCCCCTGTGTAACCAAAAAACGAAGACCCTAGCAAGGATACAAAGGCCATGCTATACTGTGCCAGCGTCATGGTGTAGCACTTCCTCACATGTATTATTGCAGGAGTAAAGCAAACAGCAAATGAAATGACTCATTTTTAGTAAACATAAATGTCTTTAATTATCGAATCAGCTGAAGCCAGATTTTTTACATTTGTTTTTTATCTTTAGAGTTGGGTAGAAAATAACATCCTTCAGCCTCTCACACTTTTGGTTTTGCCCCAGGGACATCTTTTGACAATAGCTGGAGCTCTGTTGTAACCGGGTGTGTTGCTAACTGAACTTGACCAAAATAAAGGTGAACAACAGTGGTTGCTAAGCTGTGATAGGAGAGCTACAAAATAAAGGTGGTGCTATTGGTCTGTCAGTGAGCAGTAGAAGTGGTGTGTAGTGGAACATTCTGAGCCATTCATGATGAATTCACTGACCTTTCATTAAAATCATTTCGGTGCTATTCTTGTATTGAACTTCTTTTCTTGATAAAAAGCAAAAACAACAAAAACAAAACAAAATGAATTACAGACATTATTCATTCATGCTTGTGCCATCTGTTAATGGTAATATACATTATAGCAAACATATTAAAGAGGTTGAGAGAGAGAGAGAGAGAGAATGAGGGCTAGAGAAAAAGAGAAAGATGGAAGATTAATCCGTAGACAGAATGACGTCAAAAGCTTTCACCACAGAAACCCCCCCCTCTCTGTAGGGTACACAAAACAGAATTGCTAAGGGATGTAAATAAATGGCTGTTAAATGAAAACAGAGTATTGCTAGATAAAAATATTTTTCTATTTATTCTGTTATAAAGGCAATGGATATACTGTATATAGAACCATGGCGAAGCAGATAACCATAACAATTATTTTCTGCCATTAAAAAGTGTTTCTTTTTATGTATACCAGTCTATACATACGCCTATACATGTGCTATATACGCCTGCACAAGGTTAGTTAATATTTTCCCCACTGCATCAGTCATTAAGATTATTAGAGCTGTTAGCATTGTTGTTTTGATGGCTTTATATAACACTAAACCAAGGGTCCTGCTATTGTTAGAAGTTAGAAGTCCTATCACTTTTTCATCTAATGAAGAACCTTTTCTTGCCACAGTTCTAGTGAAAGTTCATCACTTAAGGCTTCATTCAAGCCTGCCTATTGCAATAAATACAAACACAGGTACACATAAATGTTCCAGTCAGAGACATTGTGCCAGGAGTCGGGGTCCCTTGGACATCAGAGCAAACACAAGCCTCTCACGGTCATATCCTGCCATGTCCCGCCTACACACACACACTTCCTGTGATACAGACAAGGGAAATATTTTCCTTTCCTTCTCTCTCTCTCTCTCTCTATCTCTCTCTTTCTCTCTCTCTCTCTCTATCTCTCTGTCTCTCTCTCTCCTTTACGCCCGTGTTCACACATAGCCATCCCCCCCTCCCTTTCTCTTGGCTCTGCAGCTCTGTGTGTGAGTCATCCTTCGTTTGGCTGTGTGTCCAGGGTAAAACTGAATTACGCAGAAGGCCACCTTCATTTACAGAGTCCAGATTCTCTCAGTCGCTCTATAGCAAGCTTTGTGTGCATAGAAAACAAATGCAAACAAAAAATCTTAAGAAAGATTTCGTATTATTGAATCATCTTGTACCTTTGAGCATGCAAAATATAACTTACAAAACATCCATCACTGTAGTTAAGCATTGTTAGCAAAGGATAGCTTAGTGTCCTCGCTAGTGGTCCTTTCTGTATAGAGTTTGCAAGCTCTCCCTCTGTCAGCATGGGTTCCTGCCACATGTTCAGGTGAACCAGTGATGCCAAATTGCCCCCAGGTGTGTATGAGAATATGTGTGTCTGTCCTGCAATGGACTGAAAACATATTCAGGGTGTTTTGCCACCCTTCACAATGTATGGTTCAGATAATGAATATTAACATTTATGAGAAATTGTACCATATGCTGACCCCATTAAATTAGTTCGAAATATCAATATAAAAAATAAAAAAATCCCCAAATTCCCTCTAAAATGATGTATAATCACTCCTATGTTTCCAGCTCTTTTGCCTAGCACCTGTATTCTTGGTTTAAGTAATTAACGAAGTTTAAATTCTAGATTAAATTCACTGACCATTTCATTTATTTTGCTCGTTTTGCTTATTTCAAGAAATGAAGTAAGCATTACTTATCCCATCATGAAGCCCAGAAATAATTGCAATATACTACATCATCCATGGGCTTTTTTGCAATAAACTACACATTCTGTTATGTGTTTATTACATAGACTTTGAATTTCAAATCAAATATATGCTGCAGATTATTTATTTATTTATTTGCTTATTTTGCTCATTTTGTTCCCATTGGTTTTTTCCATTGGTGATTTTTAAAGTGCATACACCACGATTAAACCAGCAAGACACCTTTAAGAGGGCTATGGATGTATATAGAGAAGACTAGTTAAAAGGTCTGCCACCCACATAGAACAGAATACCACTATCAGTGCAGTAATCATGCCTTGTGTTGCTGCTGCTGCTGTTGTTAACATCAGTAGAGATTCGCCCTGACTAGTCAAATGAGGTGAATGCCAATGAGAGGGCTCTCTGGAGCTAAAATTAGTCTCCAGAATATGTTGTTTAGCAACCTGTTTGCGTAATCGTTGGAAAGCATTGGTTTTACGACCGCTTCTCATGTTTTCAACCAGAACAAACCGTTTACCTAGATAGGGAGCATCTCTGCCTCTCGTTTTAGCTCGTCTGATGCAGAAATGACTTTAGGTAGATAGTAGAAAAAGTGTGCGCATGTGTGTTTGTGTGTGTGTGTGTGTGTGTGCGCGCGCGCGCGCGCGTGTGTGTGTGTGTGTGTATGTGTGCGCTTGTTGTCTCTGAGTCCGGTTTTGCGTATGCTGCTGTGGTGACGCACGAGTCAGGTGGCTCCTCTTATAATGGGAGAAGCTGTCTGTGGTGCTGAAGAGACACATCCAGAGCTGTCACGCGCACACACACGCACACGTATACACGCAGACTACCCGATCGAGGACAGAAAACAGAGAGAAAGCGAGGGAGCGATGCGCAGCGCATCCTGTGTGTTCCGCTAAAGCATTTTAAAGCACAGGTGAGTAACGTTGAAATGTCTCCAATGCGTCCTTTAATGCCAAACTAACAAAACATCCACTTTCCAAAAGATTTTCTGTGCATGTTTGAACACTGTGGGCTGCACTCTTGACTTTTCTTTCATTTTTAATGCATGCATTTGCTGGCTAATTGTTTTAATCCTATGCTTATAGAGCTCACACGCAGGGCGATATTTGTTGAAATTGTGAAAACAGCTGTTAAACGCGCGCTGGAGGATCAAAGGCGGGGTGCCGTCTCCTTGGTAACCGTCGATGAGTCGAAGACTCTCGGCATCAATCTGGAAACCAATGAGCGCGTCTGCTAACGCTCCTGAATGAGGCTGTCCTGAGCAATCAGTTTGCATGTGTGCTGTTGTCAGAAACAGCTACACCCATCATTTAACCTTAATTTTATTAAAGTAACAAGTTACTTTATTAAAACGAATTCATGTATTAAAATGTAGTTAAACGTCAAGTAAATGTATTACACTGCCACATTCAAAAAGAAAGGGTGTAGCTGTGTTGGTGGAACATATCTGAATCAAGTGAAAGCACTGTAGTATTATAGTACATACAAAGTATATAAATGATAAAAATCAATTGGTTTATATAAATATATACATATACATTTGGCTGAGAATACTATATGTATGCCAGAGTCCAAAAACCAGCAACTTCATGACAAGTTAGAGACAAACAATATCTTGAGATTGCACTCAAGATGCTTGTAAGGTGTGCTTTGATATCTGATACCAAGGCATTAACGACAGACTGTTCCTGTAGGGTGGGACCTCCATGGATCAGCCTAGCTTTTTATTACCTCCCACAGATTCTCATTCAGGCCAAGTTGTTCCTGAACAATATTTGCTGTGTTGCAGCACACATTACCCTGCTGAAAGAGGCCACTTTAGGGTATATCATTGCAATGAAGAGACAGGGGCAAACTGACAGGTCTTCGGCTATGCAACCCATTATGTCTGTTGAGCGGGTGTCCTTTTGGTAGCTACTGACCACTGCATACCAGGAACATCCCACAAGATCCACCTGTACTATATATATATATATGTGTGTGTGTGTGTGTGTGTGTGTGTGTGTGTGTGTGTGTGTGTGTGTGTATGTATACATACATAGTTGCTCTGTAATACATCCAGTGTACTGCTTTCCCTTACTCTTCTCCACCTCTCCTTTCTCTGCTTCCTAGGTGAAACAATGCCAGCCCTTCCCCAGCTCTGTGCTACAGACCTCTTCTCACTTTCCTTCCTATCCCTGGTCCTTTCTCTGAATACTGGGGTTCAGGGGGCAACACTGAGGGAGCCCAGTCTTTGGGAAAATAAACCTCACATCTTCCGTTCCAGCTTGCAAACCCCACCACCACCAAGTGTAGCAATGCTTCAAGCTTTGCAGTACATCCAGAGCCTCAGTCAGCAGACTTTGTATGACCCTGTCACCAGTGACCATAAGCCTTCAGTCCCAGATGACAACCGGAAAGACATGGAGCATGTCCGTGCCATGCTACAACTAGCCACACCATTGCGGACCTCAGCAAGAATGCAAAATGGAAGAGGAAAGGAAGAGGACAGAGATGAGGAAAAAGACGAAGAAAAAGGACAAGAGTGGATCCAGGCCATTTTCAGTACCCTGCAGCAGACTGAGGACCAAATGAAAACACCCCACAGATCTACTAGCCATTCCTTAATATCATCTTCTCCTCTTTTCCTGCGATCACCTGCTTCTGAACCAAAACTGCAGCAAGACAGGCAGACTGCTGTAGAAGATTATGGGAGAAACTTGCAGGCCAATCAGGGTGTCCGTAGACGCCACAGAAAGATCCCACAGATGACTGAGCATGACGCAGGGGAGGATCAGCTCCTTAAACGGACCAGTGAGAATGCAGAAGACACATACATGCCTCAGAAACTGGCCACCCTCCAATCAGTGTTTGAGGAGCTTGGTCGAATCACAAACTCCAAAGTTGGAGAAAATGATAATAATAATGAAGACAATGGTGGCTACAGGCAGAAAAAAAAGGTGTTTAAGGATGTATCAAGGGAAGAGGAGGAACTTATACCACTGGTGGAAACAATAGAACAAGAGGGAGAAGAAACAGAAAGACACAAGTTTAATGGTGGCTTTGGTAATAAAGAAGAGGAACAGCAGGTTGAGGAGGACAGTGATACAGACGGATATATCAAAGATAAAAGATTTGATCAGTTGGATTCGCTTGAGATTGAAAAAGTGAAGCACCCAGACGACATCAGCCAGTTGGTAGACTATTATTTGATGAAAGTTATGGAAGAGCGTGAAGAGCAAAAACGAGACCAAGGACAGGAGGAAGAACAAGAAGACGAAGAGGAGGAAGAGAGTGATGAAAAAGAAAACAGAGGGGAGGAAGAAGAGGAAGGGGAAGTGGAGAGAAGGACAGTCCAGCTGCAGTACACAGTAGATCCTCAGTCTTTGCGCCAACTTCTTCAGATCTCAAGAAAACTTCAGATCCCTCCAGGTGACATTCTAGACTTGTTAGAGAGTGATAATGACAAGGCCTGGCAGCACATGCCAGCTCAGACACAAACACACAGTTACACAGGTTCATATGACACAAACAAAAATCCAGGCACTGCTCTCTACCGACGGCCAGACCAGGTGCCAGAAACAAGCAGTGTTACTCAAGACATCTTAAGGCTCCTCGGACTGACAAACGCAGAACAGCCTAAAAACAAATCCTTCCCGAATCAGTATAAATCTGCACTGAATCATAATATGGAAGAGAGAGAGCTTCCTGATTATGCATTTTCTGAGAACAGCAGAGATCAGCGTGAGGCTGACTATGACGACACAGTGGATCAAGACGAGCTTGCAAGCTTCCTTGCAGCAAAGATGTTTGAACAAAGACTGAAGCGTGCTCCGCTGGTGCTTGAGCAGGCTGCCCAGGATTACTTTGACGAAGTTGTCAGAAGCGGACCAGAAAAAAGGCAAGAAGAACTTGAAGACACTGCTGGGAATTCTGATGAAGAGACACTGCTGAGTATTCTGAACTACCTGAATTCCGACAGCGAAGACACAGATGAACTGGACATTAATGGAAAAACAACCCCTGAAATGTAGTCCTGTCTCTATCACATATATTCTGTGCTGTTTAAAATTTACTATAATAAAAGTATTAAAAAAAAAAAAACATGAAACAGAGTTTAGTCATTTTAAGGATTTAGATTTGATCTCAGTCCATTCTTTTAGCAGAAACACAGAGATGTCCAAAACCTCCACAGTCTTGGTAGTCTATATATATCCAAGTCAGTTTTTTTGTTACCCTTGAAATAATATAGCAATGAAAAAAAGTCTCTGTCAACACCTTACACATTCCCATTCTCACACATTTGTTCTCCTTTAACAGATTCAGCTGTAGTTTCCATAAGCCACACTTGGTACATTTGCTAATGTGTAATGTGAGGTAAATAAAGACTTTGCATCATGTTCCTTTAGTTGTGTCATGTGTCTCATCTGTACAGACTCCTTTTTTGGCAAGAAAGAAGCTATGAGGTTTACTTTGCAAGTAAAGTCATTAAGGACATTTACATAGCTCGCCTTGCAAGACATCTCTAATGAAACTAAATGGATTAAGAGAGTTAGGGCTTAATTTGCTGACATGACCAAGACCAGTCCTATATTAGAGTGTGATTGTATGTTAGAGATTTTTAATACCTGGATGCTGTCTGTAAATTCCTGTTCAACACTTTGAGATCAAGAATGACACATACTGTATGTTTTCAGCTGAAAAGTAACCGCGTTAACATGAAACCACTGAAAATGACATCCCTCAAAAATAACAAAACCTATTCGATTTTGAGAATGCAAGTGCTTTCAAATGAAAAATGGATGGAGTAGTTACTTTGCCAGTAGAGCTAATCAAGCTGTCCTACCACAACTACTGATCTAAACCTATCAATCAGGGAACCTACATGCACTGTGTATTTAATTATGGACTTACACTCACTGGCCCTGAGGTGCACCTAACTTACAGTATGTTCTAATGTAGGGGCTTCAAATGCCTCTATCCTACACATACCTGAGGATATTCATATGATCTAATTTACCATAACATTAATTTATATATTTATTCTTGAAAACTAAACAGGCTGTTTTGTTTCTGTGCCTTCAAGACTGATACATGTAAATGAGCAGTGTTCTTATTTGTTCCACTGTGTTGTGCCCCATTTAAACCAGTGTGTGCTCATAAGCTCATACAGCAGGAATTGCTCTTGGTAAATCTGTTTTTATAACGTTAAAATAGCATTGAAATTAAAATGGTTAATTTACTTATGCAGGCTACATGGACTGGGGATTGAATGATACTTTTAGAAATGGTGACATTTAAGGATAACATCAAACTCTTGGAAAAAGCAAGAACGACTTGATATGAAAGTCAATTTACTCAATAAAATGAATGGTTAGAAAGTCTCTAGTTGGTATGAAACTCATTTGAACAAACTGAAACATTGAAGTGTGACAAACATGCAAAAAAATCAAACCAGGAAGGGGAAAAATACATTTTCACAGCACTGTATACTACGCTATATACAAAAAATGCTGGGGTATAAATACTATAGATAAATAACTTACCGCTAAGTACATTACTAGTAACACTCAATAATGTTGAGATTAGTAGGAGATAATTTACATTTACATTTACGGCATTTATCAGACGCTTTTATCCAAATCGACTTCCATTCCCAAACTACAGGGGGCAGTCTCTCCCTGGAGCAACTTGGGGTTAAGGGTCTTGCTCAGGGACCCAGCGGTGGTGCTGAAGGTAGGATTCGAACCTGTGACCTCTTGGTCCGCAGGCAAGTATCCTACCCACTGAGCTACCCAATAATAATATCGCTATTGCACATGGTAAGACTATTGCACATAATAATAAGATATTGAACATGATATAGCACCGAATAAGGCATTGCACATGATAAGAAGCTGCACATGGCAAGACAACTGCCCATAATAACAAGAGACTGCACATAATGATAGTGATTTAACCAAATAACAAATTGCACATCAGGGTAGCAGCAGGTTATTGAACAGATTCATAGATTCGTAGAGTCTGAAGCCCAGGTGGAAAGAAGGATTTGTGGTGTTCTGTGGAGCAGGTTATTGAACAGATTGTTGTGGGACAGAGGGAGGAGTCATAGAGTCTGAAGCCCAGGGGGAAGAAGGATCTGTGGATTATTTTATGTTGGTGAATCTCTGGCTAAAAGTGCTTCTCAGTTAAGCCTCAACACTGTGGAGTGGGTTGTACATGATAGACTGAAGTCTAGACAATGATCTCCTTTCAGCCAGTTTCCAAGTTGTCAAGTTCCTCACACACCACTGAGCCCACTTTCCTGATCAGCTTGTTGAATCATGTTGCCTCCCCAGCACACCACAGCATAGAAAATGACTTTGGCCACTACAGACTAGCTGCAACATGATCTGCATTCACAGAAGACTGTGGTCTTCTTAGGTCCTTATAAAGTTGACAATTGCTGAGTCATCTGCGAATTTTTGCAGATGGCAGCCCTCTGTGTTTTACGGGAAGATGGGTGTGTAAAGAGTGAAAAGGAACGGTGACAGAACTGTTCCCTGAGGAGTTCCAGTACTACACAACACTGTAGTACAGTGGCTGCCCACTGCGTCACTAGGTGAATGGGATAAATGCCGAGAAAGAATGTCACACTGTGTTATACTGTGGTGTGTTCATGGGTGACTATAAGGAGCCACTTTATGGTAAATTTAATGTATGATGACCTTGCGAATTAGCTAATGAATTTAAGCAAATGTGATGAATGAGGAAAAAAATGCTAAAATGAACTTTGATACCCTGGACTAGAGAGTGGTCATACAAATTGTGCTTCATCAGAGAAGCCACGTGGTGGAGAAGGTGAAGCATAACTAATTATGCAGTCAGTGACTGTAGATCAGAGCCTGAAGACATTAATTGTGAAAGGCACAGCCTAAGAGGCTAAGAGAGTTGATGTAATTTCTCCAAAGAAGACACAGGTCAGCATGCGGAGAATTCATGTGTCAAGATGACTCAACGCAGTCTCTGAACAGTGGAGATTTACCCATTAGAGATAACGATTGTGCGGGGCATGAGCAATAAAAGGAAGACGAGCATGTTGATTATTAGTAGTTAATTACCCTTTAACTATGAGAATTAAATGAAGACATGTAAGTGTGTGTGTGAGAGAGAGAGAAAGACAGAGAGAAAGAGAGAGGGGTAGAGGTGGAACTACGGAATAGAGAGACACAGTCAGAGAGTGGGGATAGAGGGAGAGGCAGAGAGAAAAAGAGAGACATTAGTGTACATTGCACTGCAACACTGGCGTCACAAACCAAGATTAATTAAATTTTTTAAACCACCAATACATTTTTGCTTACACACACACACACACACACACACACACACACACACATGGTGAAATGACATTTGCATTTGATGTGCAAGAATTAGTGTATATAATTTGGCAACAACGTATCCGGACTGGTTACACATACAGTGTTCAGTGTAAGCACAACCATGTGTACAGGTGGAAGTTGACATTTTTCACTGAGTGTGCAGAAGTGGAGGGTTATAATATAACATAATATATTCAGAACATATATTTTGTGTGCAAAATTTCAGCATATGTGCAAA
>JBBPDC010033970.1:0-12137 GCA_037974485.1 Hemigrammopetersius urotaenia | reverse complement strand
ACACACACAAAAAAAAACACATACACACACACACACACACACACACACACACACACACACACACACACACACACACACACAGAGAGCTCCAAACCAAGGTTTCTTAACTCAGATGACTCTTCCTGTTCTGGATCTCCCCAGAGTGTTTCTGAACTTTTACTTTTATATTTGGAAAAAAAACCCAACAACTTTATTTTGGTCTTTTAATTGGCCATCATTATGGATATATTGCTATCATTATTATAAGTATAATAATAATAATAATTATTATTATTATTAGGGAGTTGCCCCTGCTATCAGAATGTTGTGGGTTCGAATCCCAGGACTGCTAGTGTCATCACTGATTATAATGATTGTAACCTGACCATGCAGGAGTCCAAGCAAAGTGTAGACAGACAGGCGAGAGTTGCGGAGCTCCTTCCACTCTTCCAGACCCTGCACCTCCTTTGCCTCCACTGTCCACACACACAGCAGTCCGTCATGGGCCACACTCACCACACACACACCCAGCTGTGCCAGCAATGTCAGAAGTGCCCAGTGCCAGCCAAAATCACTGATATACTGCTTGAGTGCACCTCTGCTGCTCTGTGGGACAAACAGACTCAGTACAGGACTTACATTTGGCTGTAGTCAGTACCATGATGGAAAATATAATATTTTAAACAGTAAACATATATGCTCACTTTATGGGCTGGCAGCTGCTCTAGTTCCCTCTCATTTTCATTGTGCTTTGGATTACATCTGTGAAATAATATTTTTAAATTATTGAATAAACTTGTCAACTTGATATGTAGTATGCCTCATCTAATCTACTAAGATGTTTAGTAATCAGAATCAGAATCTTTATTGTCGTACAAGCACAACAAGATTTGATGCAGTCCCCTTCAGTGCATAGTAAAAAATCCAAATAGAAGCGAAATACTTTATTTAGTACCCTACTATAGTCTTCACTATAATGAAAATATCTATAGATAAGCCAAAACAGAATAAAAAAAAAAATAAATAAAAAATTTTTTTTTGTGGAATATTTTAACTCCTCACTTCCTCATGTGCAACATGGACCAAAGAATGTATAATTATATATGTGGTATATTTAGTCCATATTGCACATAGAGTTAAAATATTCCACTAAACTACAAAATATCACATTGCATAAGCATAATTTATGAAGCCAGAATGAACAAAAGGCTCTAGTGGCCAATGATTTGCGGAGCTGAATCTGTAGTGCAAATAGACCATGTGGACAAGGGAACAGGCAGTGTTCACTGTACGTATTTGTGTAAAAGACTGTGCACTTTTAGAGGCAGGCTGGGAGAAAATGAAAGGTCTAATGCTAATGCTCTTAAATTCAGCAATACAGCTGTACAATAGTTTTAATCCAAAATGAAGATTTTGGATTAAAACTATTGTACAGCTGTATTGCTGCCCTCCCCAATAGCACGCCAAGAAGCTGACCCTCAGTTCAAAGCAAACCAATACAACCCTGGCCTAGGGCCAGTCAAACAGCTATAATACATAAACACACACACACACACACACACACACTCAAATGGCAGAGATTATGTTTCCTGGGATCCCCATGTCATCTCATGAGGCTGCAGGTCAGTGATAGCAGACAGGAAAGCCATGCAATCCAAGCAATAAATGTTTGACAATAATCAAATCAACTACGGCGGGTTTAACTTTAGGATGAAGCTGAAATGCAGAGTACCTACTTCCGAGAGCACACACTAATATGTAGCACAACCACAAAATGAGCAATGTCTTGCATTAATTGTTAAGAACATCGATTCCATTTCCTGTAAAATTAGTGCTTTGGCGATACATTTTTTGGACAGCCACAATATGCAAGAATCGAAATGTGGTGATAATATTTCACACTTTGTACTGCATGTTCTAGTACAAAGAAAGCATTGCTATTTGATTGGATTTAGTACAGTGCAGTGTGTAAAATCTCTATTTTTGAGAGCTGTTATTTTTTTCATTGTGACATTGCTGGTTCTTTCTTGTGTGTTCTGACCACAGAAAAAAACAAAATGCGTATCTTGTGTCCTGAAAACATCTCAAAGTAGCAGTGATACATATATGCTGCACACTATACGGACAAACATATTGGTTCACATCTGTTTTTCAGGGTTTGGGCCTTCCAGTGAAGGGCTTAATCTTATGCCTCAGCATCCAAGACATTTTAGACAACACCATGCTTCCAACTTTGTGGACACATTTGGGGAAAGAACCTCTTCTATTCCAGCATGACTGTGCCCCAGTGCACAAAGCCGGCTCCAAAAAGAAAAGAGAGTTCAGTGTGGAAGAACCTGACTGGCCCCACAGAGCCCTGACCTCAACCCCATCCAACACCTTTGGGATGAACTGGAATGGAGTTTTTGATCCAGACCTCCTCGTCCAACATCAGTGTCTGACTTCGTAAGTGCTCTACAGAACAAATGCACACAAATTCCCACAGAAACTCCAATATCTAGTGTAAAGCCTTCCAAGAAGAGTAGAAGCTGTTATATCTGCAAAAGGGAACCAACTCCATTATAAAGCATCTGTATTTGAATGTGATGTCATTAAAGACCCGGTTGGTGTAATCGTTAGGCTTCCCAATACTTTCCATTTAGTTGTATAAATCCATATCTATACACAAGAATTTTCTAAGCCTAATCTCAGTAAAACCAAAGGAAACATTGAGCTAAAACATTTTACACAGTCATTAGCAATTTGACGGTCCTGTAGGTAAGCAATGGTTTCTCTGGTTTTCCTACAAAGTTAGAAAATTTTTGGTCCAAAAACATATTAATATGAAAAAACATGCTTCTTCATACCTGTCACAATTCTGTAGGAACCCGTCAGGTGATTCTACAACACAATAAAAAGAGCATTTCAGTGTCTTTATTTCAATACTGTTGTGGAAACAATCAAACTTTGCAAAACTATTCCATCATAAGTATTTGAATGTCTTCAATTCCATATTTGAATATTTGGCTGCATCTGTACCTTGTGAATGGTCTTGGTGAGCACTTTTAGAGTCTAGATTCTCAGAGATAAAGAATTCCTCCAGACGACAGACTGACCGCATTGTCTGGGAAAGTAAAGGGGAAAGCAAACATTACAGCAAATACAGTAAAAGGAATAATCTAAAGCGTATACAGCTCCCAAAAATAATAAGAGACCACTGTAAAAATACTCATTCAATATTCATTCAATATTCAAAAATGTTCTTTAAAACATCATTTTAAAGGAAACGACAAAACATCACAATAAGAGAAATGATGCAGTATTTACAGCACTTGAATAATTTAAAGAAAACAAATCACTCTTAAACAAAATATCAATAATTACATTTGACTAACTGTTTTACCATCCAACTGGTCCCATTGCATGAGAGTGTTGATTACAGCAGTGCTTTTATACTTTTCTTCATTAAATAAGATGTGATTCAGGTGATCACTAATCAATCCCTCATAAAGCAGAATTTATGTGTAGGAATTTAACAGACACTGGCATGGAATGGTTGTTATACTCAGAGATGCTTATTTTAAAAAAATAAGTGGTCTCTTATTTTTTTCCAGTGCTGAATATAGGAATCAGTTTCAGAGAGCCTAATTGAAGTGTACTGTCTTGAAATAAGTGTGTTACCTGTTTTAACAGAGAGGAGAATGTGTGGAGCTTTAGGAAGGGAGGGAGCAGGACTTTGATAACAAAGAGACTCATGAACACCTGAGAGGGCATCAGAACGTTCCCATCATCCATCAGAACAAATGCACCAATGCTAGACAGAAACACCTGCACAGACAGAAGATTACTGAAGTCACTAATGTGATTTAATCACAGATGTCTTCTCTGTAAATTAATTATAACAGACTAAACGTATACATTTCTCTAAAATGTACCGTCATCTATGTATCAAAATGCACATAATGTGCTACAGAGGACATCAGAGCTAAATTTCATGTAATTTTAGTTACAATATTAGAGATGCTACTTATTCTGGTAGATTCTTATTCTAAGACACATGAATGCATTTGTACATAATGATGCACTGATCTGAAGGTTGTAATGAAACTGTATTCATTTGGATTTTAATGACATTTAACATAGAACATAATTTTTGGTCAAAATTACACTCTCAAAAAAAAGTTTGCATTGTTTTATATTGTCTATGATCCACTTGTGTGTAAACATTTCCAATCCTAATCGAGTATTCAGTGTATTTTTAACAAGGACACACAGTGTCACTGTTGCAAAGCAGTGCTTGTGGACAATCTTGTAGTGAGTTAAATGTAGTGAGTTAGTGAGTCAGTGAGTGAGTCACGAGGTGTTGCATATAAAAAGATCAGTCTAAATTGTATCAGAAGTAATCGAATTAGATTGTGGTCTAATTTAAGGTCGAATGACACATTGAACTGTTTCCTAAAGAACCACAGTTGAACCAAATTGCCAAATTAGAGATTTACAATTTTCTGAATGTTTCCTCCTTAAACACATTCCGTAAGTGCTGGATAATCTCGGCAGATGGTTTCAGTGAAAGCAGCAGCTGTGCTACCAGGTCTGTACCAGAAAAGGCATGCAAATGCGGCTGAGCATAGAAAAGGCTGTAAGGAATCCCAGAACCCGAAGCATCTCCAGTTCCTGATCCCAAGCCTCCAGCACTCTCTGCTGGAAGGAAGCTATCCATGCCAGCAGCTTCAGCGCCTACACCCACACACAAACAAAAACCCAGAAACACAACATACACCAACTATAGGCAGAAAACATGAAGAATAAGCCCCTTAGGCCAATTAAAGCATTTTTCAGTTGTGACGGCGGTGAAGAAGAGTGAATTAAAAATTAATAAGAACTTGAAGGTATAAGCCACAACGGGACTTCACAAGTAGAGTTCACAAATCTAGATCCATCCCAGAGGATTAAGAAAAATTACCTTTATTTCACACAGCATCTCTTTGAGGAGGTTTTCACGTTCCTCTCGAATGGTCTTTTGACTGCACTGCAAGGAAAATAAGCACAGGAATCAGGATTAAATAAGAGAGATGGGGGAACTGGAAGCCCTAGCTGAAGTTTTTAAAAGAGTTTAATAAACTTCACTTGATACAGTTTACGTAATAACACTTGAAATGACATGTAAAATCTAGACTGTACTTGCTGGACTTTTTACTGAAACTTGTTGGAATAAGCCATTATTAATGTTTATGTAAGCTTTTGTCCGTTGTCATGAAAGGGTTACATCATGAAGCTTCATGAGTACTGGCCTTCAGTGAAGGGGTATCAGTCTTCTTACTAGATTAATCATCCAAATGTTCACTAAATAACTAAAGCAGCTGAATCTATTATGATATTCCTAAAATGATGAAGTATTTGTCAAATTTTTAAAACAGTGGCCCAAATATACAAGTGCATGGAAACCTGCAGCAGCTTGATGCGTTTCTCCAGTGCTGAATGGACTGGAATGAGAAAAAACAGCAGCACCACTCCCACCAGCACGGCAGGACCCAGCTCTGACCACAGGATCCCTAAACCGAGAGCTACTCTCAGTGGAGAGGAGACAAGCCATGGAAGGTCCTCCACCACCTCGGAAACCCAGTCGATGTCCACCAAGAGCTGGCAGACTGGGGTCTGGTGCTGGGGGCTGTTGGATAAAGACAATGCCTTTCACATGTACAGGAAAGGGGGAGAATGGGGTGGGGCAAGTGAACCCATGTCGGATATGAATATGGGTGAATAGGTAATGAGTGTGAAAGAGAGAGCAAGGAATTAACCCAGGATAAAAAAAAAAACAACAGAAATTAAGACAGGGTCCATAACCCAAACACATCAACTCAAAAAACGAAACTGTCAAAAGAATCCTTCTTAGTGTGCAGTTTTAATACATAAAACCCTGCCCATACTTGGAACATATCACATAGGGCTTTGTGCAATAGAGCAGACCATGCCAGAAGTGAACAAAGCTTTTAAATAACATGCCTTTAACCAGAAAGACAGTATATGTTGTATTTCTGATTATTTCATACAATACAGATTAAAACAATGGTGGTATTTGGTCTCACGGACCATTTTTATGCTTTCTAAAGCAGTTTAGCAGATAATTATTAAGCATTTCGTAAAGAGTATTATAGCAGGTACGATACAAAAACATGCAGTCCAGGACTGAGACTGAGGACCAGTACATTCAATTTATGACGGAAAAAACCCTAAACAAACTCACACTACCTTCTTGTAGAGAGCGCCAGATAAGGCAGCACGAGTGTTGACTTCAGTTTTTCTGCTCAATCTCTGGAGCAGGTGTTGAGAGACAGCGCAGCAGCAGGATGACCCCAGAATGACCAGAGCATAGACGTACCCCTCCCAGTCAAACACAGGCTGCCTCTCACAAAACAAGATGACCCACCTAAGACAAAAGAAAATGGTCAGGTCAGAGGTCAATTACACTTGGGCAAATGGCCCTAACTGGGCACCACATATTGATTAAGACAACTGTACACCCATGACAATCCCTAATCCTCTGTACATGTCCTTCTTACTGAGGCTATAATAATATATTAAATATTTGTTTGTATAAAATCACTGAAAGGGTTTTTGGGAATCTATACTATCTGGACACATCTGGATGGAACAAAACGCTCCAAAATGGCAGCTATACAGGACAACTATATGAACAAAAGTATTGGGACACCTGACCATTACACCAACATGGACATTTATGATATTTAATGACACTGCACGCAGATACACTTTAATATGGGGGAGTTTCTGTGCCCATTCATTCTGTAGAGCATTTATAAGATCAGGCACTGATGTTGGACGAGAAGGTCCGGCTCGCAATCTCCATTCCAGTTCATCCCAAAGGCGTTGGATGCTGTTGAGGTCAGGGCTCTGTGCAGGCCAGTCAAGTTCTTCCACCTCCAGACGTGTCTTTATGGAGTTGGCTTTGTGCACTGGGACACAGTCATGCTGGAGTATTAAAGGTTCTTCCCCAAACCTCCACAAAGTTAAAAGCATGGTGTTGTCCAAAATGTCTTGGTAAACAGTAAGACTGTGCTTCACTGGAAGTAAGAGGCCTTTCCCAAACCCTGAAAAATAGGTGTGTCCCAATACTTTTGTCCATATAGTGTGTGTAGCTTTCCTATCTTAGCCAGTGGCATATCAGAAAGCAATAATTAAATATAATTGGTGCAGTTCAAATAAACGAAGGTAAACACTTTGGGGCATTAGACTGTTAGACTGGTACTTATTTACTCTTGCCCAAAAAATCCTAGTAATGCCATATTAAATTAATCTGATCAATTACATATTTTTTGTTGAATTTTTAAGCAAAAATAGCTATATACATCTATAGCTATAGCTATATAAATATAGACATCTTTCAATATGGGATTTTTGTTCTGCTAATTTTAGTGCACAGCTTCTTTAACTTAACATATTGGACACATTTTGGGTTTATTTTAATATGATACATTACGAAAATAAATGTGTGTGTGTTCTCTATAAAGAATATGCTTATTTTTACTATATTAATCAACAAACACAGGTCATTTGAACAGGGCTGCCCACACGGGAAGGGATCATCTGTGTTTCTTATGTGTGTTTTGGTACGGAGCAAATAAATGTCATCTTTGTTATTTCTCTTTCAGGGCAATCAGAGCAATATACAGTAGGTGTAAATCAGTACCTGAAGATGAAAAGGCCAAACAGGGCCAGCAGGTCTGAGGACAGCCTCAGCAGAACGGCCTTGAGTAATGATGGATGGAATTTCATCCACAGAGCATAGAGCAAGGAAAAACCATGACTGGATGGAGAAGACAAGAGAAGACCCTCTATCTCAGAGTCTATGCCTTCCTGAAATGCCATGGGACAAAAATGGCATGATATACAGGTCCAAAAACACTCAAATAACCACAAACCTCCTTTTCAAATAAATCTACACCATAAAGAACAGCCAGATATGCTACACACACTTACCATGTTTTTTCTTTTCTCCATTTTCCCTGTGTGATCGAAGTCCAGACAGAGTGGGTCTTCATCCCACACTTCACTCAGACGCAGCAACAGCGTCCTGCAGCCCATGGCAACCCCCCGGACCCTCCTACAGCTTCCAGTCAGAAAGAACCTCATGTGCTGTATTTGAACAAGGACAGAGGCATGGATTTACTCCACCAACAGCAGTATCAACAGCAGCATTTATTCCAGCAGGACTAAATCTATTATATGGTCTGGCTCCAGATCCATTTAAGGTGACTGACAACTAAAGTCTCTTTTTAAAAAATATATATATCAAAAAAAAAAGATTTGCTTATTCCAGCAGGGCTAAGTATATTATATAAGTCAAACTTCAAACTACAGGAAATGAAATCTCAACAATGCATTGAATCTTGAAAATAAATAACAGCTATTTTTTATTTTAAGAACAACTGACTCATCTATGTAAGCTAAATCTAGGTTTTTGAAACCTTTTGTTTTAAGAAACATTAAGAAATGAAATGTTCTCTCGGCATTATTAGATCATTTTGCTTTATTTTAGTACCTTTCTTGCTTTGTTTTTATTTACACTGGCAACTAAAGTTTGTATCCTTGCCAGTATCTCTCTTTCTTTTTTAAAGAGTTATATGAGTGTTTTTTTTAAATTTACATATTAATTAATTACGATATATGCAAATAGGCTTTATATTTTGGGAACGTGTTGAAACATTTTTATTATACTATCTTGAACTTCGACCTCAGATGCTTGAAGATTTTTAAATAAATTCCGAACAGCTTACATCCTTCGTTGCAACATTTAGTTTGGGAAAAAATACTGTTTTAATCATAACCAGTCCCAGATTTGAGCTACTGTACAATATTTAATGTTTTTTATCTAAGAAGAAGAAGTAATTTCTCTAAACTGGTAGGAGAGTTTCTCTTACCTCCTCTCCATCAGACGCTCCTCCCGGAGACTGAAGGAGGATGTGGTCTCCTCTGGGTTTGAGAGTCTGAGACAAAAGATCCTGCACAGCCTCGAGCTGAACAGAGACACATGAGCATTTTTTTCCATTTTCTTTTAAACCCCCATAAATCCAGCTCGTATTTTAGATTATATTCACTGAAATCCCATTTCTGCACAAAGGAATGAAAGATATTTTGGAAAGTAAATCGTCCTCATATCCAAACAGGAGAGGGGATGGGCGTGTCGGTGCATCCAGTCGGACTACTTAAGTGCCCCCAGTGGAGAGGGCGAGAACTGCAGCACAACTCAGCCTGGTCCATTTTATAAACAAGTATTTACTTTTTCAAACTTTAACCCGGTTCGCTGTTCTGCCGAAACATGCTACACATCGCAGGGCTCCAGATGGCGACTAAAATGGTCGCCAACGCAACTGGATTATTTATTTTGCGCCTTTTTTTTTTTTTATTTCAGTCGCCAATAGCGATCGTCTCTCACAACCAAGAGAAATTAAAATAAAGTTATTATGTGCAGATACCCTCAACCCGAGTTTGCCGTTCCGATTACACTGTCAGCGTTTAAACGTTTAAAACGATTCGCGCAACCTGTTGCAGAACGCCTTCTGAAATATAGTATAAGAAAAATAAACATTAACTCCATGAGAAACACTGTGTTTTACTCGGGCAACAACGTAGTCCGTGTCGTGATTTCTTGTTTCGTTTAAACCCTTTACATGAGGTAAGACTGGAGACAGTATGTGGTGTGAATAGATTTTTTTGTTTATACCACATTTGACCAAGAATATTGGTCCTAAAAAATAATTTCTTCTGTGCGTGTGCAGTTCTACAGTCTCAACAGGGATTCAATGCCACCCTCATAAATCAGTGTAACTGATTGTATCAGTAAAATTAATTTGTCCATGTAAATTTGAACCTCATCAACCATACCTGATTAAACTCATCAGTGAGTCGGTAAAGCCTTTATGTGCTGAACTCAAATGTTTAAAGGAAAGAAAATGCTGATGTCTGCAGAAGTGCGGTCCTCCGGGGTCTTGTCACAGGTTTGGCATCCCTGGATTTGGGCTTAGATGGAACCATAGATTGTTTATTAGAGCCAGAAGGCAATGGGCTTGCTGACTTCCTGCCTTAAGGGAAGGTTATCATTAGGCCATTAGTTCGCTTCAGGGACTCATTTTTATATTTGTTCGTTTCAAACTCAGACAGTCTTCAGGCTGAGATGATTTAGGAATCTGAAAGATGCACGGAAAAAGCGGCATTACTTATTAAGCCATGTAGCTTATTTGTTTAAGCTGTGACTTCAGAAACATGAGGTCATGGGATCGAATCCAAGTCTTTAGTGTTAAGTCTTGCATGTCACACTTCATCTGAAAGTCAAATAAACAAAAAAAAGAGCTCATCCTCTGGTCAAGTTCTGTAGGTCGCAGTTTAAACTATGGTTGTGGAATCAAACCTGAGTGTTTAACGTTATGTCTTGCACATTACACTTAATCTGAAAGTTGTATATCTTAAATAAGTTAGAAAACTTGTCAAGCCCAGAATCTGTGGTCTCAAGATTGGAAGGCTGCGAGATCTAACCAGTCTTACTTTTAATGTGTTGTTTGTTACACTTCATTTGAAAGTCAAACATTCATTAAAAAGTGGAGTGTCCTGTCTGGCACAGGTTTAAACTGTGGTCTCCAGACTTAAAGGTAGTGGGAACAAATCTTAGTTGTGTACTTTGTATCTCCCACTGCACATTCAGCTGTGTTTAGTGGTTAGAGCATTGGCTTTGCAATCAGAGGGTTGGGGTTTGAATCCCAACCGCTAGTGTCACTGCTGAGGTAGCCTTGAGCAAGCTACTGTCCCTACACACTGTTCCCCAGGTGCCTTGTTGGTGGCAGCCCACTGCTTTAAAGGGGTTAAATACAGGGAAAGGATTTTATTATGTGTTATACTTGTACGAAGGTAAAATATCTTTAAAAAGTTGGTTAGGTTGCAGTGGCCTTAAGAACAGAAGGTTGTGGGATCTAATCCCTTTATGGCTTGTATATCACATTTCATCTAAACGTGAAATGTCCAAAAAAAAAATAAGGCACACTAGATATGAGATCCTGCTGCTCAGTAGTAAGAGCACTGCCTCTAAGACTGGGAGGTAGTGGGTTCTATTTAAAGCCTGTCTTGAGTATCAGACCTCATCTGAAAGTCAAACTTCCAATAAAAGGTCTGCTAGCTGTGGGATCCTGTGGCTCAGTGGTAAGAGCAAGGCCTTCAAGATGGGTTGAAATCCTGAGCACTACTGTTCATATTGTAGTACTTTAAAAATACAAATGTGAAATACACTACTTTTGAATTATTTAATTTTACATATAACAGTGTGATTAATCACAATTCAATTTTTAATTGTTGGCCAGCTATAATATAAATAGAAGGCCTGGCTCACAAGGTGTTGGATGGGGTGAATCATCAGAGTAAGCCGCTTTAGAGTAACATTAGTCTGGTTAACTCACATTTTGAGGACATCTACAACATGCCAAGGTGAATGTGTATTCAGACATCATACATGCAAATAAAAATATATACTTCACCATAAATGATACAGCCTGGTACTCATCCACAAAAGCATGATATTGGAACAATTGTAAGTGACTATGAATCACATATTCCACTGTAATGCTGAAAATACCAACAAAACCTAGCACTAAATCACATGGTACAGTAGGTCTTATCAGCCTGCAGCCAGCACCCTGCTGATAGCATTCTGTGGTAAAGGGGCAGGAGCATTACAAAGCAATGTTCAAATGTTACACATATATCTGTGTTTTTGTAGGGGTTGTTGGTACAATTGGCATGATAATGAAACAAAGCATATTTAGTGGTTAAGATACTTGCCTCCGGACCAAGAGGCCATGGGTTCGAATCCTACCTTCAGCATAACACCACTGGGTTCCTGAGGAAGATCCTTAACCCCAAGTTGCTCCAGAGAGACTGTCCCCTGAAGTTATAGAATGGAAGTCGCTTTGGATAAAAAAGCATCTGCTAAATGCTGTAAATGTCATTTAAAGGACTGGTTGGACAGCTGGTGAAATTCAATTGTGTACATTTGATAACTGACTATTTTTAATATGAGAAAAAAGTCAGTTCGTGGAATGCGTGGAATGTTTTTAATGTGCAAAAATACTTAAATAAATGAAAAGTTTAATTTGTCTCGTCTTTTTTTTGCTGAT
>JBBPDC010033930.1:0-12139 GCA_037974485.1 Hemigrammopetersius urotaenia | reverse complement strand
CCTACTTCCTGTTTATATCCTATCCGTGACGTCATCTCCTAGACCTCGTGGCGCCACGTGATTGGATGCGTGTGACAAGGTTGTGGGTTCAAATCCCAGTGGCACCACTGAGGTACCCTTTACAGATTCCAGACCTCAACCCAACTAAACACCTTCGGAAAAGTGGAATGTCAGTCGTGAGCCAGGCTTTATTGTCCAACATCAGTGCCTGACCTCACAAATGCTCTTTTGACTCATTGTGCACAAATTCCAATAGACACACACCAGAAAGTGTTGGAGACCAGAAAGAGTGATAGTGTATGTGAACATACAGGAATATATAAGATTTAGAAGTTTAATTTTTTCTCCTTTAAAAGATAAGACTGGCAGTTGACTGCACTGAAGAAAAATCTACATTATTTCTGCATGCATGAAATCATTTCACTCAAATTTGGCAGCAATTATGCTAAAATGTCTTGTTCATGCCTAAATGGTGTTTGTGTAGCCAATTAACCTAAAATTAAACAAAAGGAAAATCTGTTTTCGTTTAACTATTCTCTCAGGGTATATGTGTATATATCCATCTGCAGTGTTTGTTCTTCTCAAGCTAGCACATTGTCTTGGGTGTTGACAGCTTTTGACTCAACAGCACCTTATACATGCAATTACGTTAGACTATTTGACTGGAGAGAGGATGCAGCAGGGCAGCCGTGTGCTTGAGTCAGATGTGCTCAGCAGAGGTAATGAGCAGTGAAATTACTCCTATAACTCAACACACAGCAATGCACACACAGCGTCCAGCACACACACTCAGGAAATAGAAAAGCCTTCATTTATTGACCACCCCCTCCACTTGACAGAGAGATGCAGCAGCTATGAGTGGATGAAAAGTGATGGAATTATGCCATTCTTCCCCCATCAAATTACAACTGGGTTTGGGATAACATAGATTGCACATCACAAGATAACAATATAGTGTTCTTTTCTTATTTTTTCCCCCCTAAGAAGTGTGTAAACGGAACAAATCAATTTAAATGGCAAACACTCATCGTCTACTTTATTAGAAACCCTTACCTTGTATTTCCATTGGTCACTTTCACTATAAAGTGGACTGTAGCCTATCTGTTGCTGCATCATTTTTTGTATGTGTACAATAACAAATATCAGATATCAGCATCGCCTCACAAATTCCATATTGGCGCTTCACTAATCAGATTTTTTTTACATTTGAGCTGGTATGATATAAATATATCATATTATATTTTTACACTAGACTGTGTTCATGCATGACAAATGGTTCAATTTGACTTAATAAATCAATAATTAATTACAGAGAAGAGGCTTTAAGCCCGCCCTCAGGCCACAAACATCGTACTGAGCCACATTCTTTCTAGCTAATGCATCAGTTTTGCTAATGCACTGGGTTTTTCTTGTACTAGTTAATATTAGAGCTGCAGCAGCTTCATTTTAAGATAACATACTATTTTTCTTGCTCACTAAAACTAGTACAGTCTATCACTACCCGCATAGTGTGTTTGCAGAGGTTTTTCACTGGTCAGTGTCACAAAAATATCCAGACAAGAGTGCTATTTTAGTCAGAAACTCACCACTCATGAGGTGAGTAGGGTCATTCCAGAATTGGAGGACATTTGACGTCCCACCTATGAAATTTCAAGCAAACTATCTCCAAAATACATAATCATAAATACTTCAAAAAAGTTTTTACTTATTTACTTATGTAAAGTTAGAACAGCTAGGTTCTTGTTTTGAGAAGAACATTGGCATGGATTTGCAACCCTGTTACTTGCAATCCTGATTTTGAAAGTTGCTTAAATTAATTTAAATAAACTCATATCTGAACTCAAATGATTATTTAGAGAGAATGTTACTTACAAATTATATATATTTATTTAAATTATGATACATTAACAGCTCCCTGGTTGTTGGTAACAGGGTTGTACCAATTACAACATTGTACCAATGTAACAATAAATAAAACATTTAATTAAAAAAAATGTCTTTGATGCCTGAGCTGAGATAATCAGGTTTTTGATATTTTATAACCTAGTACTCACGTGTACATCACAGCAGAGATGACAATAAAGTTGACTTTGACTTTGACTTTGACTACATATCAAAAACTGGCAAAATATAAAGTTTTTTTCCCCAAAATTCTAAAGCCCAAATGTCCTCCAAATCTGGAATGACCCAGTAAAGTATCTACAATGCACATCAGAAAAAGTGGAAAGTTAATTTATATTGCTAAAAGAGACGTGTACACTGTTGTGCTATTGTTGCTTGAGCAATGGCTCATTTGCCCCCTTTTGAGAAGACTGTTATGTTGTCATGTTAGAAATGCATATCAGAAGAAAATGCTTTGAGTAAAAGTGATGGCAATGGCTGTCATCAACTGGCTTTACAACATAGCCAGTGAGCTATCGCTTGCCAACTAGTTTGACGTCTAAGTAATGCATGCAGTTACATAGACATCAAACTGGCTCTCTCAGTGTTTTTGTGCCAGGTGGTTACCTTGGTAATATTTAAGTGTTCACAGTTATTGTAACAAGAATTGCCCCCGTAATCAGAAGGCCATGGGTTTGGATCCCAGGACTGCCATTGGCACCACTGAGGTACATTTGAGCAAAGTACCGTCCCCACGTATTGCTCCATGCGTGCCGTATTGCTGGCTGGTCATTGCTTTATTTGGTGAATGGGTTAAATGCAGAGAACAAATTTCACACTGTTCACACTGTGTGCTATGCTGTGGTGTGTTCATATGTGACAATAGGCTCAATTTCACATAATGTATTAACAATTAACTACAGATAAGAGCCCAGCCTCAGGTTACAAACATCCTATTGAACCTAATTTTTTCTAGCTAATGCACCAGTTTTGTTGCTAGGTTTATCTCGTACTAGTGAATGTTACAAGAATGATGCAGCAGCTTCATCTGAACTTCGTATTTTTCTTGCTCTCTAAACATTACAAAGAGGCCTGAAAAAAACGTCATTTTTTTTACTCCCACAGGATTACCTTCAACATGATGTATTGGTGTTTTTAGCTGTTGTTATTCAAATTAATTATACATTATCAACAGTTTGTCCTGGCTCAGCTTTGTTTTAACCAGGTTATATAGTCAACTCACCTTTCGAACGGGTCATTGAGCAGGGTGTCCTGTGACACCACATTTTACGTTTTGGGTGCATATGAAGGAACATTTCTGCAATGGGTGGACATGTATATAAGCAACATTGCTACAGGGATGTGTGTGCATGTGTGGAGGGGGCGGGGTTTCCTCAGCATCCTGAAGAGTGACATCCTAGATGACAGACGTCAACATCAGTATCATCAGTGAAAGGAAAGCTCAGGGTACACTCACTGCTGGTAATGTTCATACACATTCATGCAGAAAGGGCATGTGGTCACATTCACTTTTCAGTTCACTTCGCCAGAAACAGCTCATTAATATACAATTACAATTGTTATACAATTATAGATTATAGCCCAGTCATTTTTCACACACTCACTGCATTTATCATTAATTTCTGACCACAGGGCCACTGCTGACCAGATGTTGTTTTGTTTGTAGACAGCATTGGGGATTTCACGATACAAGTAAATGTAATTGCTTTTTCCTGTTATTGGAGTAGCACATTACTGTGATGACTTTAATGACTGTTTTGAGTAACATTTCTTACTCATTTGTCTAAAAAAAAAACAATATATATTGCATATTTAAATAATAAAAAAGGCTATCTGTATGGACTTTTATTTGTGTGGTGAAGTAATAAGTAGTGAGATGTGATGACATTGTGTCCCAGAAGTAATCAAATTACGGTTAGATAAGTAATTACACTACTGTTTTTTAATTTGTTTTTGAGGACCTTCTAAATAGGTCTTGATAGGTCTTAGCACCTAATGAATTTGTGAGCACACTGATAACATTTACCAGATATTAAAGCCAAGAAATGCAGATCTTACATTTTTCTACATTTTTGTGCATCTTTGTGCACAAACAAGAAGTAAAAAACATGTTTTGCATATGTGAACATGCTCATTGACATTGTAGTGGCATTACAGTCAGTGTGGCACTGCTGCTTGAAATATAGACACTATCCATTAATGCAGTTCATAAGAGTGAGGTACAAAGAGACAGCCCAGCCTGCTAGGCATTTATTATGCAGAGAGTATGGCAAGAAGCACACATGCAAACAGAAAAGCACACACACGTTTTCAGTGCATCCGCAGCAGAATAGTCCTAAAATAGACTCTGCCATAGCACTTTTCACCTTAAAGCTCGAGTAACAATGACATTGTAAGAGGCATCTATTTATGAACTCCTCTCTGGTTCTCTCTCTCTTTCTGGCTTCCTTTTATGATTCTGTCACTGGTTTTATACCCCTAGTGTCTCCGTGTTGTTTCTCTTTTCTCCATCTTATTATTACCCTTGCTATTTTTGGCTTTGCACAGTCTTTGCTGTTGCATTTCTTGCTGACTTGTAATTCTTCTTCTTGTCTCTCTTTTCTCTCCCTTACCTCCTTCTCCTTTCTCTCCCTGTCCTGCTTATCTTTTTATCCTACACTTTCTCCTGTCATCTTCTAGTCTGGGGCATTCAAACGGAACTTCAGCTCACCGTTGCTCACCAATGACCTGTTTGGGGTGGTAAAGGAGACTCCACCTGCCCAAGGTGAGAATATAACCTGTGCCACCCCCTGTCTTGTTGTTCTGCACTCCTTTACTTCTCCTTTACAAGAAATAAAAAGATACAGAAGAGATTCTATATATTTTACACCCATTGTCAGCTTTATTAGAATTCCTGACTTTATACTGCCACTCACTGGCTACTTTATCCATCTACCTGTCAACAACATGTGAGCCACAGATTCTACCTTTTCACCAGCAAGGTGATAATAAAGCAGCCAGTGAGTGTGTATACATCAATCAATCTACACAGTGAATAATGGCTCACATAACTAAAAGCCTATTGTGTACATATACCCATGGATATTACCCACAACTTTGTCAGGTTATCATTTAAAGAGATAATATTTTCAGTGTAGAAATATTTGCAAGGTCGGTATTAATGATACTTAAGTTAGCTAGCCTTTGCCAAAACATTCTGGAGCTGTTGCGTGCTTAGCATGTTCAAATAAAAAATATATCATTGGAAACCTAGAACGTCTTCCTAAACAGTTTTATTACCTTTACTGTAGTCAAATTCAATGTAAACTTTGTCAGATTTTACAGTGGACAGAAGAGGTATATTTAACATTTAGAAATTGTGCAAGTGTTGCATAAAGAATAGAATTCTGGAATGTAATTATGTGTACATTGTATTTGTAAATGATCAGTGGCAGTTCATTATAAATATACAGACAATCTAAAAAAATGCAGTAGGCATGGGGGGTAGGCAGTGAGTTGAGAGTCGGGTGGCTTGTGGGAAGCTCCCACACAGTCTGGCCGATCAGGCTTTAACGCTGTGACAGTGTCTGCCAGATGTGAGTACTGTGAAAAGTCTATGAGAGATGTGTGAGGCCTTTCTGATGCAGAGCTTATGGAAGATGTCCTGTAGTGAGGGGAGAGATGACCTGATGACGTTCCCAGCTGTTTTAACAATCTGCTGCAGGTCCTTTCAGCTTGCACTGCTGCACCAAACATAGATCCAGCTGGTCAGGACGCACCTGTAGAACACTGCAAGGATTTGGGGAGGGAGGTTTGCTTCAGTCATTTTAAGAAGTGCAAACCGTGCTGTAACCTTTTGGTGAGGGATGAGGTGTTGGTCGAGGTAAAGCCATCTGCACTCGCAGAATTCTGGTGTTCTTTCCTGTTTCTACCTCGGCGCTGTCTCTGCCTAGTTTTGTCTGCATTCAGAGACAGATTGTTCTCTCTGCACCAGGCCACCAGCTTCTGTATGCTGACTTATTATGAAATCAGGTTTGAGCTGTACTTGGCAGTGCAGTCGTGGGTCAGCAGAGTAAACACTAGTGAACTGATTATGCAGCCCTCTTGTCCAGATCAAGAGAGTTGAAGGGCAGAAGATATGGCATCCTTGGTCAACCTGCTTGAGCAATATGCAAACTGTAGTGGAAACAGTGATTGGGGAGGCAACTCTTAATGTTGAGCATTAATGGGTCTCTAAAATCACTTTTAAGTTAAAGTTAAAGCATGTTGGGATGATTCAGTGATGTTTTGAAAATGTCTGTGGAGACATCAGCCTGTTGACTGGCCCATTATCTGAACACTCGACTGGGAATGTTGCATCTGGCAGCTTTTTTCCGGGGTTGACCTTGGTGGCTTTTCTCACAGGCTCTTTGCTCAGTGAATCAAGCCATGCGTGGAACTTGTTCAGTTCCTCAGGAAGTGTTGCATCACTACTGCTTAGTGCAGGCTTGTATTAAATGACAGTCTGAAGGCTGTGTGTGTCTTTGGACCTGTGGTTGCGGAAGGCTGTTGTGAGAGTGACTCTGTCTACTGACCTGAAGGCAGCATCTTGGTCTCTAAGCATGAACTTTTGCTGTAAACCAAGGCTTTTCTTTGTGGTAACACTTTTGGAGACAGTAACTTCCTCTATGAATTTGCTAATGTTGCAGGTCACTAGGTCAGTCTGCTGAACTTGTCTGACAGCTGCACTCAGCCAGACTGTGATGATTTTCCTGGCTGTTTTTGTGCATTATATTCTGCTTTCTGTGTTTTGACCCTTAGACTGACCCTGGTCTGCTTTATTTTATTTAATTGTGTTTATGTGTAAGGCAATGTTTTTACTGTAGTAACACTGTTTTATGTGTGTGTAGAGCAGGGAAAAGGAAAAGTCGACCCGGTGTATGAAGCCTTGCGATACGGAACATCACTTGCACAGATGAGCCGCTCGAGCTTCAGCAGCATCACTGAATCGCCGTGTCACCAGGTAACACAACATAAACCACTTTTAGGATGATTGTGGTCTGTATTGTATGATTTCTATTGTATCAAGGATTAGAAAAAGACATAGACATTAGTCATACTCTAGTCCTTCATCTGCGATCAAGCATCTTTACCCTTAGAACATGAGCAGCACGGATCCATGCTGACAGCTCAACAAATTTTAAAAACGTAAAAATAATCGCTGAACTGAATTTTTAAAAATAGCACCACACACAAATGCCCATAAAGAATAACAATATCCAAAATATATTATATTTTATGTCTTAGAAACAAACAAAAATAAAACTAGGGGTGTCACACAACTAAAAAATAAAAATAATCAAATTAATTACAAGCTGTGTGATTAATTAATCTAGATTAATCATACATGTCTGAGAAGGGGATATATTAGGCAGCATAACGTCAGAGTTGAGCTCATGCCCAGAAAAGTCAGAGCTGTTTTGCCAGCACAAGACAAGGACCTGCAAGTGGTTTTAATGGCATGGATGATTAGTGTAACGTTCTGCAAGTACAAAAATAATGTTATATTCTTCTCTATCTCTCTTTCTTTCTTTCTCTCTCTCTCTCTCTCTCTTTCTGTCGATTGCCCTCTTTTTGTTTCTCTCGATATATTTAAAGAGTAACGGAGGAGAAGAGAAAGTAGAGAGCCAACCAATTGCTGAAGAGGAGTCAATCCCCGAATCTGAAGGTAAGACCTTTTAACCCTTTACCACCTTTAACACTGCATGATTAATAACGTGATTCTTAAGTTTAACAATTTCTGTCTTAAATTCTGACATTGTATCAGTATCAGTAGTTTAAACAAATTCTCTCATCTCATGTGCTCTGACTAAATTCAACTCATAAAATGTCTATGCTCTCCCTCTCTCTAGTGGCTTCTCTGGCTGACAGTGAAAAGGGTGAGACAGAGGACACAGTCAGTTTAAAGGTGAGAAATGTTTATGAACACTTACTTAATAGGTTCACAGTATATGTGGACAGTCACATTAAGCCTCCTTTTGTAGGTTAACAGTGAATTATTTTACTACAAATCAACATATCTAGCAAGAATATTGGAAAATACCCATTTTTTCTGGGTACAATCCTCCAAAGTTTTGCATGGTTCTAAATATACGTATCTGCACAAGAGAGAGAGAGAAATGCATTTTGCTTTTTACAGAGTGCACAGCCCATATCCTATATGTAAGCTTATACTCTGCTTTCATATATAACATGCAGACATTATATGTCTGATTTGCAGCTGAAACAAAAAGCTGTTGATGCAAAAAGCTTTTGTGTTTTACAGCCATACTTCTGAAGCCTCATATACCCAATATGTCTCTGTGTCTGTCCTGGTCTAGATTACAATATTCAATGCAAGGTTTCATTGTGTGTGAGTGTGTGTGTGTGTGTGTGTGTGTGTGTGTGTGTGTGTGTGTGTGTGTGTGTGTGTGTGTTTCTAGGCCCTCAGGCGCATTGAAGTTCACTCCATTCACACATACATAGCATTGTACAAGTTCTTTCCTCAGGAGAAAAACGACTTGGAGCTACAGTAAGTGACATTTTTGACCATCCATGTGCATGAGTGTATGTTTGCTTCTTTGTCCTTGTGTGTATCCACCCTTTTATACACACATACACACACACACACACACACACATACACACCCTCTAAGTCACTTTAAGTTTCCACTGCGGTATGAAATTCTGATGAGGAAGCAGAAACCGACACCAAAGTCTAATCCTAGCAGATCCTGCAGGGTTTTTTCCCCAAACACCCAGTGTCTCAAGAGCGGTCCAATGTCAGCACCTCCCTGCACTGAGGCATCAAAACCACCCAGGCTTGGACTTTATGGAATTATACTTTTTATAAAGGTAGCTGGAGCCATTCAAGCTGTTTAATTAACAGGACCTCTCATCCAGTTCCAACAAACTCATTCTAGCTTTGCGTTTTTATCTTAAGCTCTTATAATAGTGCAGAGGAGTTCAAAACCGGATGTCAAATCCATATCCCATCATGGATTATTTAATCACTGGTCACTAATTGAACTGTTTTGATAATGCTACAATAATACCTAATCTCTGTTAAACTTGTCATTTGCATTTTTTTTTACTTTACTTATAGAAGTACCTTTTACTGAAAGTTCAAATGTGCTCGTCTTTTAAATGTCAAGCTTGAATGTAATAGGACTTTATTAACAAAAGAACCAGAAACAGGGGACTAAACAAGAATCTAAAAGAACACTGAACCAGTGACTAACAAAGTGAAACAAAATAAACCAAAAAGTGATGGGTGTAAATTACATAAACATGAACACCAGGGGGTCAACAACACAGGACAAAACACTGCAAACTATTAAGCAAAATCACAAACCAAAAAGAACAGTGCCAAAACATCACAGAGTGAGAAAAACTGAGCAAAACATTGAGAACCAATAAAACTAGACTGAATACAAGGACTGTATATACTAACTAAACAATGAGAAACACCTGGACTGTGAAGGAGGGGAGAGGCAAAATATTATAATAAACAAAAAAAAACAGGGAAAAGACAAGGAGAACGTTACAGTCAAGATATTAACCTAGCTCAAAAATGACCTTTATTCTCCTTCGGAAACATTGTGTCAGTGTAATATATTTAATTCCTGTGATATACCCATTTTAATCAAGCGATACAAAGCAGCTTTTTCCAGTGTAAAGGTCTGAAAATCATGAATTTAAAACCATTGCATGGTCCCTGGGGTATGTTGACAAGTTTATCTCAATATTTCCACTTTTTTGGATCTTTTTTTGGATAATAACAATAATGTCACACAGAAAATAAAAAAATTATGATAACATACAATTATGAACAGTAATATTATTGTTGTTATTATTATTATTATTATTATTATTATTATTATTATTATTGTTATTATTATTATTATTATATGTAATATTATTAAAAACTTTTTTTATTAACAATATGAAAACACATTCCCACAAATTCTCCAGTCTGGAAAAAAACAGTAGTATTGGCTCCATTATAAGTGTGTTTCAAATCAGGTTCCTTTCTAAGTACAGATAAACATTCTTACTGCACGATTACTATGCAGCAGGTTGAGATTGTGTTAAGGATGCTAGAGTATTTCTTTAATGCAAGTAGTTGGCCACTGTTTTACAATTCACCATGGATGCTTATTTTTAGCTTGTACAGGCTTTATCTCAAATGGTTTTGGGAGAAGAGGGGATTCCACAGCCTCAAGTAAATTGAACTAAATTGACAGTCTGTATAAAGACCATTAATATTTATGGAAAAGGCAGCTTCGCGCTGGACACACTGGACAGAAAAGCAAAACAGGGCGTGAAACACTACAAGATAAAAGTGGAAAGTAGAAAAAAGAAGACTGGATTTGTGGTTTGCGCAGGGGTTGTGGAAGGGGGGTGTGAAGGTGCTAGACCCTTACCGGAGAAAGAGAGATAAAAGGAAATGAGGTGGAGAGGCATTGTGGTGAAAAGCTCCCTTTTACCATCTGCTGTGGCTGCAGGGGGTGGACAGTGGTGTCGTGCTGCTCAGATTCAGAGGGATTCTCGAAACAGACGACGCAGGATAATAAAACACATTGCAGCAGACCATTTCTCTAGACATATTCAGCACAGCATAACTGCACTGTTCAGTTTTTGAAATATAGTATTTACCTGAAAACGTGAAAAATGTATAAAAAGAAACAATGATATTAACAACAATTTACCAGTGCTCCAACCATACATGCCTTCATTTGTGGTTACAGAAAACACAAAATCCTGTTTAGCCTGTTTTAGTACATACATTTATTGGCAAAGTAGTTAAAAATTGCTTTATTTTAAGTATTTTTTGTTGTCAAATTATGGTTTTTAAAATAAAAGTAAAAGACAATGGATCACACAAACAGCTATATTAATGTTATTTAAATGCAGCTTAGAACTAAAGGATGGATAAAAAGCCTTACAAAATTCTCACTTCATTCACACATTCATACTGTAATTCAACATCTTCATCATCTTAATTTAACAAGTCATTTGTTAAAATGGCAAATATGCATGCAGCTTCCCTAATGTGTTTGTTTGTAGATAAAGGTTGCATGTCCTAATGACTATAGGCTATAAGGGCATTACTGTTCCTCTCTTATCTCTCGTTCTTTTTCTGTTTTCCAGGCCTGGTGACCGTGTGCAAGTGATGGATGACTCAAATGAGGACTGGTGGAAGGTAAGCACAACAAAAAACAAACAAAACCTGTGACACAGAAAGTATTATTATATAAACGCATAAGACATGCCATAAAACATATATAAAGTCACCCTGAATTAAAAAAGAATACTCTTCATTTAGCAAAATATTGAACATAAGCCAAGAAAGTTATCTTTTCATTTAAATCACACATTTGTGGAAAAAAAGTATTAAATATTCAGTTGTACATATAAATTTTTTATGAAACACAATACTTAATTACCATGGTACTGCATAAGCTTCAAAGAAGGCATCTAGTTACCCGATAATTATATCCTTAACTGATGCTAAATAAAACTGGGTAACTGAGAAGGTAAGTAAATGGATGCATAAGCTTAAGTCATGAACTTAAGTAAGTTTGAGCGCAACACAAGCTTCTCCGTATAGTCAAAACAAATTTTTTTAGTTCTGTACTCGAGGGGTCGAATTACGGCACAGATCCGTTCCTAAGACAGTGATGTAACCCAAATTTTGTTGTCTGTTGAAACACAACCCAGCCTAAGTCACTTATCGATCCTAACACAGTTGTAAAATCATAATCTAGAATATAAAAACACAAAAAAGGAAAAGGACATAAACATACTCTACTTGTACACTGTACTGTTGTAACAAAAAAAATTAAGTACGAGGCTAATGCTGTATGCCAAAATACTCACGTCTCAATTTTTAAAAGTGAGCGCCATAAACTCAAATTGTATGCCGAAACTGATGCAACCCGAGGACCCCCTGTATAGCAATTTGGAACAATTTCTCTGGTACACTATAAAAATATTTAAATTTAGTTAATGCACTGCCCTAACTTCTAATGGTAAACTAACCTAAATCTTTTTAAAACTTTTGTGTTCCATTACACAGGTTCAGTTTTTTTCAGTCACATCAACTTTTTGAAGTGGAGTAATATAAGAGTAATATAAAATTTACAATAGACTTGCATGCCATTTTTATTAAACCACAGGCACCAATCAAGTAACTGTTTCAATATTTTCAGTGTGAAGTCAGACAGGCCACACTGTGG
>JBBPDC010033883.1:0-12142 GCA_037974485.1 Hemigrammopetersius urotaenia | reverse complement strand
ATACACATATATTTCTTTATTCATATTTCTCAGTGCACTCTAGAATGCATTTCAGAAGCACTATCATTTCTCCACTAGAATCAATTTTTTCCTATAGAAGGCTAAAGGGACGTTGGTCACTCATCAAACATCACAAGTAATAGAATAGAAAGTAATTTAGTAAAGTTATAAAAATATAATTTAATTAATATGGGGAAAATTTAGGCTAGGAGCCCTTTAATGTCATGTCCATTTCAGCAGCCTGGACAAACACCATATTTCAGTCTTAAAGGAAGAAAGGACATGAGGAAATGATTTTACTGCTTTCCTCCAGAGCCTTCTAAATGTCTGATCTTCCATTGTAATTTTAATCTTCTGTTGTTAATTTTTTAATATTATTTTCTTTTCTTTTTTTACTCCTTACTATTTTTATGCTTAATATTATTCTATGTATGTCCTGTTGAATTATCCTTGTGTATGATAGTGCTCTATATGAATAAACTTGACTTGATTCAGAAGCATAAAGGGAGACTCGGAAAATGAATTCTGACGGCCTTTGGTATAAAAATTGAGCTTTTCCGCTTGAACAAGGAACGGCACTCTACTGTGAACAAATATTTTTTCATTATATATAAAGCGACCTGAACCCGAGCTGCTGGACGGCAGGGCTGAAAGTGGGCCACAGCCAAGCTGACTGCATCACTACTTTCTGATTGGTTGAAATTTCATCACAACATGGAAGGTCATTTATTTTACTGTCCGCACAATGAAGAAACAAACCAACAACTGAGAAGTCGATGAAGTTCCACCTCGACTGTCTGTCTGGGCTGAAGATAAATTTCAGTGGGAGTTTCTACTACTGTAACAAATGAGAAACGTGAAGGAGATCCAGGACGTCACTAACAAGTTCTCTGGGTTCGGTTCTCATCACACGGATAAAGAACGCAGAGAAACATTAAACACTCAAACAAGACTAGAAATAATAAAAGACCACAATAACAAAAGCGGCTCGGTCAGCGCCGGTTCTACTCCATAGATCTCCACAGACTGAGATACACTGGAACCCCAGAACCTGATACAACTTCAGTACCAGCACAGTACAGTTTAGATACAGAACGCTTCCTGTAGAGCTGTGAAAAAGTACCTAAATTCACTTTGGCTAATAGGAGATATTTGTGGAGGGGTGGATGTAAAATGGATTTTTTTTGCCAAACTGTCACTTTAAGTTTACAGTCAAAGGAAGAGCCAGCACTGTGCTGTAAAAGCGGCCATCTGGCCTCATGTGTCCTGTTTTTAACCTTCAATCTCACACATTTTCCACACAAGCTCTCACAGTACAGTCTGTTACCTTTCTGCTCAGATTATCAGTCTAACAGATGCATTCGCTGGCAAGCAGCTCAAAATGTACCGAAACAAACGCTGTGAATGTGTCACAAAATGCAAATAACAGTGGCCTTGATAGACATGTGTGGATGTGAATCTCCAGAAGAGTTAAAATAACACAGAGAGCAAAGCCAGACTGATATGTGCTAAAACCGATTAATTAATTCAGGAGGATGATCATCCTCATCAAACACACACACACACACACACACACACACACACACACACACACACACACACACACACACACACACAGAACTTTAATCTTGATATCCAGTTTATTAGGACTTTATTTATATCTATCTATCTATCTATCTATCTATCTATCTATTAATACACTTGACTCAGTTCCTCTATTCATTTCTGAGCCCTTCTATGTTAAAGCATAGAAATGTGCAGAGGAGGGGAATCCAGAAGCAGAATGAGGAAATACTGCAATCCTTCAACACTGACGAATTGCCTGCTGACTGCATTACTGCGATGATGCTTGGTCTGACTGACAGGCATCTCAGCACCATAAACTGAAACCATTTCCATGTCATGAACAAACTGAGACCATTTCTGAGTCTTGAATGCATTGCACCAATATGGAAAGAATGTATGTCCTGTTGAATTATCCTTGTGTATGATAGTGCTCTATATGAATAAACTTGACTTGATTCAGAAGCATAAAGGGAGACTCGGAAAATGAATTCTGATGGCCTTTTCTGTGAACAAATATTTTTTCATTATAAATAAAGTGACCTGAACCTGAGCTGATGGACGGCAGGGCTGAAAGTGGGCCACAGCCAAGCTGACTGCATCACTGCTTTCTGATTTGTTGAAATGTCATCACATCATGGAAAGAGGTCATTTATTTTACTGTCCGCACAATGAAGAAACAAACCAACAACTGAGAAGTCAATGAATTACTGCATTACTGCGATGATGCTTGGTCTGACTGACAGGCATCTCAGCACCATAAACTGAAACCCTTTCCGTGTCATGAACAAACTGAGACAAGTTCCTAGTCTTGAATGCATTGCACCAATATGGAAAGTGTTCATTTTATTACTGCTGGTCTTTTCATTATTTAGAATCTTCAGTAGCCTGGACACAGTCCATTTCAGTGGAGTCTATTTCAGCAGGTTCTACTTTAGCACCAAAAGACATTCTTTACTCTCCTTGTATACTAGAATGTATTTCAGCGCCACTGACAAAGTTCATTACTCCACCAGAAAACAGAAATTTAGTACATTTTTAAGTAAGATACAAAATGTTCCATTCAGTCCCCAGTTCAATAAATTAAACTAAGCAGCATAATCACACATTTTAAATTCATTGCTTTTGTGATGTCACAAAAACTGACATTACTTCACACTGAAGTTATAAGGGGAGTTTCAGCCTGAACTGCTCTTTGAATGAGATGCAACCATGAATGAGGAGATCACATACATGAATCTGTCTTAAAGGAATACGAAAAGCAGCCTGTTTGGTTCAGAAGGCTAATGGGAGGTTGGAAAAATCAACCTCCCTTTAGCCTTCTGAACCAAACTCATCATTCAAACATTTTAAGTAATAGAAAAGAAAGAAAATTAGTAAAGAACTAGATATTTTCTATAATGAATATGGGATAAAATGCAAGAACATTCGAGTAGGAGCCCTTTAATGTGTATTTCTACCGAAAGTCCACCACCAAATGAGATTTCAGCACCATGGATAGGGTTACTTCTTCGTACCAGGGCCTATTTCTATACGGTAATGAATCTCAGCGCCACGAAAAGGGACAATTTTTAGCATATCTCTAGTCAGTAATATATTTGATTATGGACAGTTAAAGGCCATTTCTAAACAGTAATGTATTTCAGCACCATGGTCACTCCCCATACCAGCAATGTATTTCATCACTATATACAACCAGTGCCATTTCAACATAACTATGGATTTCAGCTCCATGGACAGGGTCAGGCAGTACCAGAGCCATTTTTACACAGCACTGTATTTCAGCACCATGGCCATAAAGAGCCCAGTTCTGCACCATAGACCGAGTCACTTCTACCTAATAATGTATTTCAGCACCAGGGACAGTGTCATCCCCCCATGCTAGAACCTGTTTTTACCTAATAATACACTTCAGCACCACGGACAGTGTCATCCCCCCATCTAGAACCTGTTTCTACCTTTTCAAAAAATTGCATTTCATCACCATGGACATGGGCACCCCTTAAATACCAGAACCTACTTCTACACAATAGTGTGATTCAGCACCATGGACAGTATCGAGGTACCCCCCCCCCCCCCTCTCCTCCACCAATCCCGTATAGGGTGCAGTAGAGAACATTTGGTGCCCAGTCTAACACACCGGTGCAGAAACGCTACTGCTGTCCTTGGTGCTGAAACGCTGCATTTTTTTGGCTTCGTGCTTTCGTGTTCTGCTATAATCTGTGGTTTTACAGAGGATTATAAAGGAAGCAGTAACGCCTTTAGTCATGATGATGAAGATGAGGATGATGACGAAGACGATGATGACTCGGCATGGTCTGCCTCGAGGAGCTCGTGAAAAAACGCTATGACACCTATGACACGCGTAGAGGAGTGTAAGAATTAACACCATGATGTGTGTGTGAAGGGAATCACGGACCCAGTAATGCAGCAGACATGGACAAATATGAAAAATAGCCCCGCCAGGTCTGAGCCGGCGTACAGCGCGCGCGCCTCTTACCGTCTCTCTCGCACAGCTGGAGCGACTCCAGACTCACGTTCTTCACGAGGCCCTCGCGCGGCCCGAGACCAGGAGCCTCCATGTCCGCCGGGCGCGTGCTGTGTCAAAGGGGGGTTCTTTCTTTTCTTCCTTTTTTGGCACGAGCTGGAGAGGGGAAGAGAGGCGCGAGCGGTCTTCACCCTTCTGGAGTGAGTCTCTCTCTCTCTCTCTCTCTCTCTCTCTCTCTTTCTCTGCGTCAGTGACTCGTCGCCAGCAGCTCCTCCCCCACGCGCTGCAGATTAGAGAGGAAAACGCGATTAATGAAAATTATACATACAAATAATATAGCGTCCTTACACCCCTCTCTCTCTTTTATTCTCTCTATCATCTTTCTCTCTCTCCTTCTCTCTATCATTTATTCTATCTCTCTCTCTCTATCTATCTTTTATCCTCTCTATCGCCTCTCTCTCTCATTCTCTCTCTTTTATTTTCTCTATCACCTCTCTCTTCCCTCTCTTTTATTCTCTCTATCACCTCTCTCTCTCTTTTATTCTCTCTATCACCTCTCTATCTTTTATTCTCTCTCGGTCTCTTATTCTGTGTCTTCTTCTCTCTCTATCTCTCTCTCTCTCTCCTCTTTATCTTTTCTTTCTCATCTCCCTTTCTTTTCTCTCTTTCCATTCTCCCCTTTTTTCTCTTATTCTGCCTTTCACTTTCTTTTCTCCATTTCTGTCTCTTCTCTTCAGTTCTCCCTCTTTCTTTCTCTTATTTTCTTCTGTCTCTTACTATCTCTCCCCCTCTCTTTATCTGTTGTTCTCTTCCTTTCCCTTCTCCCTTTCTCTCTCCCTTTTTCTCTTATTCTGCCATTCACTTTCTCTTTTCTTTCGGTTCTCCTTCTTTCTCTTATTCTCTTTCAGTTCCCCTTTACCTTCTTTCATTTTCTCTTTGAGTTTTCCTTCTTCCTTCTTTCAGTTCTAACTTACCCTCTCTCATTCCCTTTATTCCCCTTCTCCCTTTATCAGTCTATGTTTCTCGTATATTCTCTCTCTCTCTCTCTCTAATGAACAAACACCAGTGTATCTGTGAAGCTAAAACTGCATATTTTCAGTAGAAATTCCTGAAACAGCCGTGTGCAAAAGTCTGGACACCACTGTTGGGAAGACGCTTCTGCAAATTACAGCGCACTGAGGGTTCATCTAAAAACCCAACAAAACCCATAATTTACTCAGGGGTGTGAAAACGTCTGCACACCGCGTGAAACGTCTTCTGTGTTGGGATACAAATAAACATCAGTTAACAGACACTGAGCTTCACCACAGCCCTGTTCATTCACATTTAGTCATCCCACACTCCTCTCTCTCTCTCTCTCTCTCTATCTATCCCTCCCCTCCCCCTGCCTCTCTCTCTCTCCCACCCTCCCCCTCGTCCCTCTCTCTCCCAGCCCCCTCCTCTCTATCTCTGTTATGTAAGTGGATTTCTGCTCCTCTCCGGTTGGAGCTGGGGTCTTTTTGCCCCGCCTCCTCCTCGCGCTCCCTCCGCTTCTCCTTATCCATTCGCGCTGACGTCATAGCGTCTGGTACCTCATGTCCTTATTTGGTACCAAACGGGTCTCGCGCGTCCACGCCGCGGACGAGGCACGAGACCGCCACTCCACACCAGTGCGACACGAGCGGAGAGGGGAATTACACAAAACGGCACGTGCCGAAGCAGGGTGTGGTGACTTATAGCGTGTAGTGTGTGTGTATACCAGGAGCCATGCAGAGGTGCTAGAGTGTGTGTGTGAGAAGGCGTGGGGTTGAAGGTTACACATTATGTATGGATCATATTCTAAGGCCTATGCAACAAATCTCTCTCACTCGAGATTTGTTGCATATGCCTTAGAATATGATCCATACATATACATACACACGATATATATATTATATAGCATTTTCTGGAGTTTTATTTTATTTTATTTCCATTTTATATTGTTTTCGTGTCTCTGCAGTCATAATACAAGCAGGATCAATAGTATCTTCTAGTTCTGTCATGCATAGATAGATCATTTAGAGGGAAGGAAGGATGGACGCATATACTTTTTACGTTTTTTTAACGTACACACTTGAATCTCTAGTTAATATTATTAGCTTTGTGTCCGATCAGGATGATTTAAATCAGGATTTTCAGTACACAGTCATTTCCCTTTTCAAAATCACTGCCAGCGACTCATATCAGTCTGAACAGGCCTGTGGGGGCCCCCTGCTGGAGGAGAGGGGCACTGCATCAACCGTCTACATTCACTTTGTTCAGCACTGAGACCTGACAGCTGAACTTCGAGTGAGCTCGTATTTTAAAGTATACACGATGTTACCTTGAGGAAAATGCCTGCATCATATGGTCGTAAAGCAGAATGTATGATGTATATAAAAGGATACAGCGCTGTATCAAACACTTCAAAATAGAGAGAGGACAAAGACAGAGTGAAAGAGTAAATCACAGAGCGAGAGAGAGAATACAAAGTGAGAGTGAATGAGGGGGAAGAGACTGAGATGGTGGCGGAGAAAATACAGAGTGAGGGGAGTAGGAGGACCAACAAGGAACTGAGTGAGTGTGAGAGTGTGTGTGTGGGGCTGGGGGGGATGGGTTCATCTGACAGGTGGTGTTTAAGGGGAGAACTTCAGTCGTCCTTTTCTGTTCTTTCTGTCTTCAGTTCAGCGTTACAGGCTGTAATGACGGGTCTCAGCTCAGACACTCTAAACACAAACAGCCCTTTTTCTTCTCCCTCCTTCCAACGCAGTGGCTCCAAGCAACGCTTTCCTTCTGCACCTTAAAATACAGACACTTCAGAGGTTAAACACACACTGTCCTTTCTCTCTCTCTCTCTCTCCCGGAGTCTCTTCCCTGTCTTCCTCTCTCTCGTTTTCTTTCCCTCTGCCTGTGTCTCTTTCCACTTTTATCTTTCCCTCTACCTCTTTCTCCCCTTCTGCCTGTGTCTCTTTCCACTTTTCTCTTTCCCTCTACCTTTCTCCCCTTCTGCCTGTGTCTCTTTCCACTTTTCCCTCCCCGTATCTTTCTTTTTTTTCTCTCTCCCTCTGTGTGTGTTGCTTTCCTGTTTTTCTCTCCCCCTCTGCCTCTTTCCTCTATCATTTTTTCTCCACCTTTCATTTTTGTCTCTCCCTCTCTACTTTCCTTTCTTTGTCTCCTCTTCTTTCCTCTCCATTCCTTCTTTCCCCCTCTCCATCTTTAGTTTTCTCTCCCTTCTCGTTCTTTCTCTCATCCTTTCCTTCCTTTTTCCTCTCTCCTCCATTCCTCTCTTTCTTTGTCCCTCTCGCTCTTTCTCTTGCACCATAATTATTTCATGCCTCTAATCTTGAAGACAATGTCGCACTACTTTGACAAACTTTTCTAAAGATGAAACAGTTTATGCTTCCCACACACGCTTCACTGCTGTCCACCCACTGATTATACTGGTTACAATGTAACCGTTCATACTGGTGGGATGTTTCTCCCAGAGGAGCTTCACAGGTTGCCTGTATTTTAGTCTAAATATCCATCATTTGCAGTTTTTCCTCCTTTAAAATTACAAGAAACACCAAAAACATCCACTAAACCTCCTATCTCCAAAACATTAACTTTACAGGAGACCTATTCTGAACTCATAATGGGGTATAAGAGATTTTTCTAAGCACATCTGCACAATTCCTTCTGGTCTAGTTATTGTAAAAGAGCAGATGGTTTATTCTAATTATGCCAAACAATGGTAAAATGGAGATACAAGCTTTTGTCCTGATATGCGTGAGACCTTCCCTGGGCTGCTGATGTAGTTTTTGAGTCAAACAATTGAAAATTTCTTTCACATATTATTTATTTTTATTTTTTGAGACAAAAATCAGCCGTGAACATTGTTCCTGAACATAATTTGCTTTTTTCCCCCCTTTATGGTAGAGAGAAGAGGGATCCATAGCACAACACGGATAAGACCTCACTGCGGTTGCTATGACAACGCTACAACAGTCACAGTGCAGCATCTCGGATCTGATCTTAAAGGCAAAAACACAAATTCTGTTCTCTTTGTCGAAGAACAAGGTTTTGGCTTCGGTTGACCACCTTTAAAAGGAGATAGTACAAGATTTCCAAAAAACTCCACTTTAGGAACAAAATGATAACCAGACAGGAGAACAACCCAGTTGTTCATTCGTAAAACAACCCGGTAATACTGTCGAAACTGCTTTGAGAACGAGCGCAAACTCGGCCCAAACTGGCAGGATTTTCTTTGAAATTCAGGTTCAGAATAAGCCTGAATCAGTTCCCTTAAATTAAACCTATGCAACACTTATTGGTTCCTTTATATCCAAGTTTAAGGCCTCTTGGTTGTTCTATCGTACTTTATAACTAATCTAGAGTTGTAATAAAGTATGAAAACATCTATAATCTACATTGTTCGTATTAAACAATAACCGCTACTAGTCAACGATTTAAAAAAAAAAAAAAAAAAAAAAAGGAAAAAGGGTAAGCTATTAGCGAAGGCTACTTATGGTACCTCTTGTGCAATGTTTGTAAGACTCTCGTGTAAAACCAGATGTAAATAATAATAATAATAAAAAAGATACAATCAGGATCGTCACAATAGTGAGCTAACGCGTCTTCAAAGTGGCTTCCATGCACTCGTGAATGCACGACCATTTACGTACTTCAGACCTTACAAGAAAATATGCAGAGCATACGCATCATAATCCAGAGACTATTAGGCATTTGATCCCTTTGTTACAAAAATATACTACTTGAAAAAAGAAAAAAAAAAGAAAGAAAAAGGAAAAGATATGACAAGAAACTAATTCAAAAATAAAATGCAAAAGAAGAAAAAGTATGGCTACAGATAAACATAACTAACGCACACACTTTCTCCAGTCAATTCCACCATCAGAGTGTCCTCAAATATCCGAAATTCCATGTGTCTAAACAAGTTGATTTTAAATATAAAATAGAATTGTTAGTTTATACTTGAGGATTAAGGCTAGAAAATAAGACCACGGACAGAAATACAGGGGATCTAAACACCAGCTTATTTCTGATGGAGTAAAGGTGTAGTTCAGCCCGCAGACTCCTGCTGCCACCAGTGAAGTTAGGACATCATTAGAATAATGCTAAACTTATTGGTTTAACTAACTGTTGGCAGCTGTTACTGATTGAACTAGTCCTTTAGGGGTCAAAACTCCATAGAATGGGGTCTACCTTCCATGATATAGGGCATAAATTCCATGGAAAGGGCTCTAAATTCACCAAGATATGTTTGCCATTAGTGGAGAAGTAATTAATATTACATATTAAACCAGATGAAAGGTCCAGCATTATGTTGAAAGCTTCAGATTTGCCCACTAACCCACCTCTCAGCTCATTAAGTACCTTAAGTCCATTTTCTCTATTAAGAGATGGTATTGCACCAATTTGGATCAATAATACCGATTTCCAGATTGATTCCCGGAGAGGTAAATGGATAGGAAGACAAACTGCTTTCTCTGCTGCCCCCTGCTGGACGTATACATGCTGATACAAATACCCTCCCCACAAAAAAAAGAGAAGAGAAAACAAACAAATGACAAGTGGACCACTGACGAGTCAACACATAACTAAAGTAAAATAAACAATAATGAAAATGTAAACTCATGACGCTTCTCAAAGTAAACATAAAAGAAAACTTAATACTAAAAGAAGCTTTAAAAACATAAATGTACGGGAATAAGTGCAGCTGAATAACTTGGACCACCGCCTGCAGAGCACTGAGGAACAATCGAACCGTCTCAGGCATGAACTCTGAACACTGCCTGAGCACTGAAGGTCAGTAAGTGCTTTGGAATTGCATTGACATATGAGAAACACACACACACACACACACACATACACAGTACACACATACATACACTGCATAGATCTTGAATAAACCACAGGTAAAAGCTTTTTATAAAGTGCTTTATGCTGTTACTTGCCAGAAAAGGCAAGAGTACCAAAGACGGCGTGCCGGTTTTCCTCCATTGCTTTTGTCTGCTCCTTCACAATAAACCTTAACTGCACCAATCCACTCAATACTGCGTCAAATGGTCATGATTTTGGAAACACCATCGATAAAGTAGCATATCTCTGTGGAGATTTCCCTTTTTGGCACTCAATGGTGGAGAGGTTTATGAACGTATTGCTATTTTAGTACCTATAAACATCTACAACATTCACTCTACATACTCTGAGGCACGAGACTTGAGGCGGGGAGAAGGGGGCGCGCACAGCCCAGGTAGAGGCACTGTCATTCAGGCAGTCTTTCTGCTAGAGGGTCCCGAGGCCTGGAGCTCACCAGCGTCCGCTCACACTCGCCATGTCGCCGTGGAACTGGCGGGAGAGGCGTCCACTGGCGCCGCCCTCCATGAAGGAGGAGTGGAGGTTCGTCGGCTCGAACAGTTTCCATCTGCTCTTATTCAGCTCTAAATCGGAGGAGACATGAAGCATTAAAGGCACACCAAACCGCCCTGGGGACGTAAATCTCTGACCTCAGTCTGATTAGGAAATTAATTCACACACAACCACAACTAAAAGTTCATCACAACACAACTAAATTATCATGGTGTTTTCAGGATTACAACAAAGTACACTACATAATACACGTTTACTATATATGCTGTAGTAGAATATAGACAATAAAAACAATACATCAAATTATTTAAACATTGTATTTATAATGCAAAGACATATTACTGTATTTTGAATAAAAACAGAGCAAATAAGGGCTGAAAATCTTGCAATTTCTTTGACTAATAATTTCTTTTAATAACTACAAATTTACAGAGAAAAATATCAAATATCAAATCAGGTATGTGGGTGAAAGCAATTACTGATCAAAAGATTATCAAGTACATTTCTATATACACTTATGTTTAATTTGACTTTTCATTTCAAATTAAATAAACGACAGTCATTATGGCCTACATTGATCCTATTTGACAAATACTATCTGATAAATACTGCTTCCAAAATCAAGCAGCTCATGCCCAGTCTGTTAAACTCTAATGATGTATTCTGGATGCAAACAGAAGGGTCTCTACAGGATAGGACATTTATTCAGAAAAATCAAATGTAAGAAAGATGGCTGTTCTTATTCACTTGCAGATTCATTGATATGGTGAAATTAAATCAATTAAAACACACACACACACCTGAAATGGCTAGGAGCATTTTTCTGCGGGCTCCAAATGTTGTGATCCCCAGTTCCTTCAGGTCTGGATCTGTTAGTGTAACAAATGTCTGCAGATCAATCTAAAACACACACAGACACACAAAGAAAGCTTTGTATTAATCATAATTCAAGAAAAAATGCTCGTTTCTGATCTGGCAGTAAATAGCTCTTGGTTCTCAAATAAATGGCAAAGTTAAAATAAATGAAAAACAAAAAAGCAGCTTCTTATTTTATAAATAGTTATTTTGTGAGCTGGTAAGAACACAAGTTTGGTTTCAGATTTCTCCTCCAGTGTGTGGATTTATAAAATTCCATAATCAATACACCTAGTTTAATCTAATGAAGTTAAAAGAACAAACCCAGGTATCTGATGGAACTACAAGTAACATTAGGCTTCCATTACGAAAGATGTCCTGAAATGATTAAGAAACACTTTGCCAAACATAACACCACTATTTACTGTGTTATTTGTATTTATTGTAATTTGTGTTTTAACACTAATTTAACACTACTGCCCAGCAGTAAACAGCTTTTAAGTACAATGTTCTCAGGTGTCTAAGACTTTTGCACAGTGCTGTGGTGGACAAAGCCCTGGAGTCTGTGTGTACCTCCTGCTGCTGGAAGACGTCTGTGTATTTGCCCAGTCCCAGAGTGCTGAAGAGTTCTGGCAGGTCCGTCCCTTTCAGAGAGGAACTGAGAGAGCGGCCCTTAGTGCCAGTCATGGAGGAGATACAGTCCATATAGTTACTGCAGCTCAAATACTGGTCTACACCTGTGAAAACAAACACACAGACACCCACACACACACACACGCACACACACACACAGATACAGACACCCCCCCCACACACACACACACATACAGAAACCCCCCCACACACACAGACACACACACACAGATA
>JBBPDC010033865.1:0-12144 GCA_037974485.1 Hemigrammopetersius urotaenia | reverse complement strand
CCGTTAAAGTACCGAACCGATAAGTGGTATCGAAAGAAGTAGTAATACCGTTAAAACCTTAACGATACCCATCCCTACAGATAAGTGAAATCGAACACCACGGATGACAGTTAGGAGCAGGTTATTGCACTTCGTAGAAATCAGTAGTATATAAGTAATATTGTTTCTGAACCACCCTGTTCACATCTTAAGGGCTTTGTTAAGGGGGGTTCTGAAAAAAAAAGTGGAGTTTCTGGTGGAGCTCCTATTCAGTGTGTTCTGCTGTGCTGAGGGTCTCTGCTTTCCTATCAGTCCTGGTTAATACTGAAGGGCTGATCAATAGTTGATCAGTACTTGTTTTTGTCTCAGTAATTAAGGTTTATAATGCTCCTTAGCTCACTGAGGACTAATGATAATAATAATTAAGCAGGGTCGAGATGGTTAGTAACGATTAATAATAATTAAATTCCATTGTTGTGAATAATACTGCTGTGTTCCTTCGTTCAGGCCTTCCTGTTGTTTTCTGGGCTCCACGTCATCAAGCACGCACCCGACCCTGTTACGTCTGCTGTTGGGTCACGAAACTTGGGCGGGGCGATTTAAATAGACACTGCTGATTGGTCAAAGCCATTCAAACCCTGAAGCTCCGCCCCCATCACCTCGCTCCCTATTGGCCGGCGGCTCTTTCCTTTGTGGCGCGGGTCAGTTCCGGTTCGGATCCGAGAGCCGGAGCAGAACACACTCTTACACACTCTCACACACACATACACACACATTAACACACACTGCACGCGAGACGAGTGTGTGTAGGGAGAGAGGGCCTGATCTGTGTGTGTCTGTCAGCCATGGCCACCCCCGCTCTGTACGCCTGCACCAAGTGTAACCAGCGCTTCCCTTTCGAGGAGCTCTCCCAGGGACAACAACTCTGCAAGGTGGGGGAGGAGAGAGAGACAGGGAGTATATGTGTGTGTACATGTGTAGACGAGTGTGAGAGTTTGTGTGTAAGTGCAAGAGAATGTGTGTAAGAGTAAGAGACTGTGTAGGCGAATGTGAGAAAGAGTTATGTGTGATAGTGTGCGTGTAGGAGAGTGTGTGTAAGACATAGTGTATGTGTACATGTATACGTGAGTGCAAGAACGAGCGTGTGTGAGAGAGGGAGATTGTTGGGGGTTACTGCGTGTGCGCAGTATTGTGTAATACAGTTGTATGTGTATGGTCGGACACCGAGGGTACATTGTGTGAGTGCGTGTGTGTGTGTTTGTGGTTATATCAGTTTAGGGTTTTCTAGTTTAGAGTCTTGGGTTTGGAGGGTTTGGGCAGTGGGTGGCCTGATGTGCAGGGCGTTGCAATCGGAAGGCCCTGGGTTTGAATCCCAGGACTCCCAGTTGCACCATTGAGGTACCCATGAGCAAGATAACGCCCCCACACTCTGCTCCCTAGTTGCTGCATCACTGATTGCCCACTGCATCACTTGGTAAATAGGATAAAGAGAGAATTTTAAAGTGTGTTCTGTGCTTAGGTATGTTCACACGTGACTACAAGGAACAGCTTTGCTTTTCTTTAAAGTTCATGTAGTCGGCTTAGACTTCCAGTGCTGCACTACTGCTGAAAGGTCTGAGTTGTCACACAGTGGACGTGAAAGATGTCAGATCACCTTTTAAATTGGAATACACAGAGAATGTGCATCCTGACTCCTGATTGGCCGAGAGCAGGCAGAAGGAGGGAGCAGAGACAGTTCAGCATCCTTTGAGTGTCTGCATGAGTTTCACCTATTCTCTGTGTGTGTGTGTGTGTGTGACTTTCTTTTCTTGCAGGAATGCCGTATCGCCCATCCCATCGTTAAGTGCACCTACTGCAGGACTGAGTTTCAACAGGAGAGGTACTATCAAACACCAGCACACCCTGAACCCCCACCATTCCACCTACACTTTCCGTTAAATCAAATAAGCAGATACACACTGTACAAACAGTGGAAACTGTGTGCGTTCAACCCTTTTCAGTGATGCTCCTTTCCCAATGGGTGGTCTCTTGCTATCCATTCTGTTCTCCAGGAACATTACACATGTGAATGGGGCAGCTGGTAACAAAGACATTTAGCTGTGTTACCTCTTTGTATCAACTCCAGCAGGCTAACCTCAACCCTTGAATCCAAACCCTAATCCTTATCTCCTAAACATGAGCCTTAACTCTTAACCTTAACCCAGAAACCACTTGAACTTCAGTATTCCTTTATAAACTCCCGCAACCAGTAAAAGGTTAATTCAGACTCCACATCCCATCCACTTTTACTAAAGAGTAAAGGAGAACGTCTGGATTCATGGGATTTACAGAATCTCTTTTTGATATTGTTTTTATTATTGCACTTGTAAGGACTCGTACAGTGTTTTGAATGCAAATGATAACAATGATTGCTGCCGGAGTTTGGTTATCATCAGTTTTGTGAATTGTTTCTGAATTTGTTTTTGTCTTAGTAAAACCAACACCATCTGTAAGAAATGTGCACAAAACGTCAAACAGTTTGGCACAGTAAGTTCCTGCTATGCATGTCTGTGAATTGTGATGTTAATGTTGTGGTAGATGTGTGCGTGTGGGGAGAGCTAATTGTGATAATAATATTGTGGTTAATTTGTGTGTGCGCAGCCAAAGCCATGTCAGTACTGTAACATCATTGCTGCGTTTATCGGGACAAAGTGTCAACGCTGCACCAACTCAGAGAAGAAGTATGGACCTCCGCAGACCTGCGAACAGTGTAAACAGCAGTGTGCCTTCGACAGGAAGGAGGAGGGCCGGAGGAAGGTAACGCATACACACTCTTGCATGCACACACGTATGCAGCACTGGATGAGTGTATTCGGTTTTAGTCGGTGTGGGCAGTCTGACCGTCAGTGTGGATACTGTGGTTTGGATCTGCTGCTCACTTCACCCTCACTAACACTTTGCTTGATCTGCTGTAGCACCACTCACACACTGTGGGGCTGTGGTCTAAAGCCAAGTAGATAAACCCCCCTGAGTGTTGGTTATTAAATTGTGTATGTTTTAGATGAAGGGGAAGCTGCTGTATTGGTTATTAAGGATTTAATACCTGATTTAGAAGTGATTTGGGTGGGGGGTAAGGTGCTGAATTGGTTATTAAGGGTGTAATAGCTGATTTATAAATGATTTAGACTGAGCGAAAGCTGCTGTTTAGGTTATTAATGGTGTAATGTCTCAAATATTTTAGGTGGACGGTAAGCTGCTTTGCTGGCTCTGCACTCTGTCGTATCGGCGTGTTCTACAGAAAACTAAAGAACAGCGGAAAGGCCTCGGCTCATCCCACTCCAACACATCATCACTCAGTGACAAAGAACATCGACATCATCATCGACACAGCAGTTCACACCACAAGTGGGTAACACACACACTCTCACACACACAAACGCACACAGTTCAACGAAGCAGGATTTCCAGTTTATTCAGTCAACTTTTGACTAGTTTATGGATTTCTGTCTCATGATGGTGGGCCTGTAGATATGAGTTAGGTTGAGTTGGGTGGTGGGTGTAGCCGAAAATCGGGAACTCTGGCCGTTTAGGTTCTTACCTATTCTCCTGAACGTGCAGAACATCAGTCATGGCCCAAGTCCGGTTCCATCTCAGGGTTTTCCTCTCGCTGAGTCCATATTAGACATACCCTGAAGTGTCCTTAACTTGCCCACCTTGTTCTATATCCTGTAAGATTTTATTCCACTTTTCTATTTTCCTCATACATGCCACTCCCACAAGGAGCACCTACTCTTTTACAGCAAACATGGTCAATATATTATTATTAACATTTTAATTGGTATTGCGGTTAAACTGGAAACAAATACGCACAAAACACACGTCTCCCACTGTAAAAAAAAAAAAAAAAAGACTCTGATGCCAAAGTAAGCTGTGATGTCAGCGAGAACACTGCTGTTCCAGACTAAGCCACCGTGTCCTTTCCTCCTTGGGGGTCCAGACTCCTGGCTGAATTTGTTAGAATGGGTGTTCATACTTGACACACTCCAATTTGAGGAATGGCTTTTGTCTAAACTAAGTGTTTCATGAGCCGAACCCCAAAGGCTCTGCATCAGTGTTGGTGTGTGTGTGTGTTTTAGGCTGAGTGGCAGTCTGAGTCCAGAGCAGGAGCAGCGTCTGTGGGATCAGAGGTGAGCTGGTGCTGTTGGTGTTGTCACAGCGCTGGGAGTGTTGTTGTGGAAACAGAGATGAGAGATGCTGTTTTCTCTTTTACAGCCATAAATCGTCCTCCATCCAGAAGGAAACTCCAAAGAAGAAAGCAAAACTAGAGCTCAAACCGTCCAACGGAGACAGGTGTGTGTGTGTGGGGGTGTGTGTGTGTGTGTGTTCAGATGCAGTGAATTCCTACTTTCTGTCATTTATATTTACTGTTTGTTTTTTCCATTTTTTTTCCTTTTCATTCTTCCTTGTTTTTCTTATTTTCTTTGTTTTATCTCTTCTGTCATTTCTCTTCATTGTATGTTTTAACCCCGCAGTAGTTCGGTCGCTCAGTCGATGGACTCTGGAGGAACCGACAATTTTATCCTGATCAGTCAGTTAAAAGAGGAAGTTATGTCACTGAAGCGTCTTCTGCAGCAGAGGGACCAGACCATTCTGGAGAAGGACAGGAAGGTACAGACACACATACACACAAATGGTGTGTAAAACACTGAACAGCAGGTGGCTGCTGATATTTGGTGACCTATCTGTTTTTTTGTTTAATTTTAACGGCCCCATATCTTTACTTTACACATTCTTCCGTCCGTACATTCCATATATGAAGCCAAACCGCAAAACAGCCTGTTAATCCATTACACCAGGCAACAAAAATTTGTTTCATTACCTTTTGTAGTGTTTCCTATACAATCTCGGTACACTGATTTTGGTGGTAACGTTTATTTTCATGTGGCTTCAAGGGTTTAGTAAGAAACTAAAATTGGCGGCTTGGCTGACATGGTCTTTTGTTATACTTTTTGCATATTAGTATGTAGTATGTACATGTATATAACAGGGGTGCCAACTCTCATGCATTGAGAATGAATTGAGAACGCGCATCAGTGAGACTAATATGAAAATAATAGTAGTATTATAAACAACCTTATAATGAAAAATATACATACAATTTTGTTTTATCTCTAGAACCATTGATAAAACTGTCTTAAAGGCACAGTAAAAGAAACTGCCTGTTTTCTTTTGAGGGATAAAGAGAGACTGAGTGTGTTTATGTGTCTCTTTAGCTGACGGAGCTAAAGGCTGATTTTCAGTATCAGGAGTCCAACATGCGTGTGAAGATGAACAACATGGAGAAAGCGCACAAAGAGGCCATGGAGCAGCAGCAGGTCAGATAAATTAAAGAAGCTATAACATTTTAATCACTAAAACTTCAGTCGTTTTCATGTTGCTTGATCCCAGCATGTCAAAAAGTCAAAGTCAACTTTATTGTCATCTCTGCTATATACTGTACAGGTACATAGAGAGACGTTATAGTGCTGCTGCCGATTTTGCCGGGAATAGAAATAAAGATAACAGATCATACTGGCCGATAGCATTGACTACTTTTTTCAAGCCACTGAATCTGTCCTTAAGTACATGGTTATTAGATGTGATCTTAAAAAAAAAAAACAAATGTGGTGAAATGCAGTGGAAAAACTCTCAGAACTGTGGTTCTATTTGTGTTCAGATCAACTCCTCAAACCGTAGAAAACAAACATTTGTCAGGTATTGTGGTGGGATATTTTGGTCTTGTTGCCATGTCAATCCCCTCTGCTCCTGCGGTTTTAAGGCGGGAAGCTCTGATGTGGGGATTCTGGGCTGGTTTTATTTGTAAACATTTAATAAGTGTAGAGACCTGAGGATTGTTACTAACATTAATAAACTTTGTGTGTGTGTTACAGGCTAAGAACAGGGAACTGATGAAGCAGGTCGCCGCTCTCTCTAAAGGCAAAAAACTTGACCGCAGCAGCAGCTCTCTGCTGATACCATAGCAATGACCTCTACCCTCCTCGTGTCATCACTGTGAGGAAGAGACGGCCACGCCCCTCCAGCTCACTTTAGTTTAAACTGTAATTGTTGTCCCTCGTTCCCTCCATACACTTTCCTTCTTCCATCTGTTTCCCCCTCTCCGTTTCTCTTCCTCGATCCCTCCCTCTCTCGCTACATCCCTTCATCCCTCCTTATCTCCTTCAGATTCTCTTCCCATCCTCCTTCATTCCATCCATACATCGTTCTCCCTCCATCCCTCCTTCCCTCAAAACATCCCTCCTTCTCTCCCTCTGCTTCTTCCTCTCCCAACCCTTACTCTTTAGTTTATTCTCTATTTTTAGTCATGTTTTTATTCTCTCCCACTTTTTATTTGTTTTTGTTGTTTACTCTCCTGATCATGTAATAAGTGCAGCTGCTGCTGTAGGGTTTTTTGTGTGTAATAGTGTCTATCATGATTTTGAACTGACCTTTGACCTTTTAAACCCCGTGATGGACACGGTCAGGTCGGATTTTGGCCATGAAGCTCATATGCAAAACGTCAGCGGAACAGTGGAAGAACATTCGGGAGGTTCTCTGGACTCTGCAGGAGATGCTCCGATTCATCAGAATCATCAGCGGGATTTTATAAACAGAAAATTTTATAGTTTTCACCGTTCAGCACAAACATCTACATCTCTCTCTCTCACTGATACTCTCTCTGTCTCTCTCTCTCTCTCACTCATTCTCTGTCCCTCTCTCACTGATACTCTGTCTCTCTCTCTCTCTCTCTCTCTCACTGATGCTCTCTCTGGCTCGCTCTCTCTCTCTCTCTCTCTCTGATACTCTCTGGCTCCTCCGGTGGATGATTGTGTAACTGCATGTCTCGCTGCCATCTCAGTGCAGTGTGTATTTTGTATTTTTTATCTCCGATTATAATCATTATTATTCACTTGTATTCTCTTTCTGTTAAATGCTGCGGTGTGTGTGTGTTTGTGTGCGCGTGCACATGAGAATACTTTAGTGAGCAAGAGAATTCTGTCCTCTCCACATTATAGGAATCTCTGTTTCTATCTCTCTCTGTCTCTATCTCTCTATCTCTCTATTACAGATTTCTTTGTACTGTGATTACACTTTTGTATGTTTATTTTTTTCCAGATCACAGGAGTTTCAGGAATAATAAATCTAGTAAAACCCTGAATGTGAATCCAGTAGGTGTTTGTGATTTCAGCCATCTGCACATAAAACGCATACAACATACCATATGAACATCTTTACAGTGCACACATCTTTGTCCAAATCCACACTGAAGCAACACACCAAAGACTGAGGAAAGGACTGCGCAGTGCAATAATGTGTAAGAAAAACATGGTGTGAGTGACTAACATTTTATTTTTGGATGCAAGAATGCAAACATACACGGTTTATGATGTGTGCAAAATTTGACAATAAAATACCAGCAACAGGGTAAAGAAGAGCAGATGGGGAAGCTGAAGTTCTAGACCCATTTCTCATCCCATTATGAAACAAAAAAGGGTTGCTGATGATGGTGATGCATCTCTGCCCCAGAGTGCATTTTCTTTTGGATTGTTAACGCAGTTACACAGCCAGCAGGAAGCTTTTCTGTTGTAAACATTGTCATTAAATAGTAAAATGTGATTTTAAAATGTTTATAACATTTATTGTAATTGAAACTAAAAGGGTTCATTTGGCCAAGAACAGAAGTTGTTTGTACTGACTGGCTTTCTCTGTGACAGAAAATCTTTTTTCCCCCCTAAATAATAGATCTAAGTTTTTGCGAATGTCCAGAGGAAAAGACTGGAGGAAAATGAAATAATTTCCTCATGAAGAATTAGTAAGTAATGAACAAACCATAAATAGTTGGTAAATATGATTACACTGATATTAATTGAACTGAAGATGATTATAAAAAGCTATTATAAGGGGTTAAATACAGCCTGTGTAAATCTGAGCTGAAAACATTGCTGCACGTTTTAAAGTTGAAAACAATGGGTGTGTTAATTCACCTTTAACTCTGAGTAACTTTTTTCTGAGAAACTCCAAAAGAACTTTCAATTGTGTTTGATGGTGTTCCTTCAAGTGTGATTACATTTTCTCAACTCTTGTTGTGTCAATGTTTGATTCTTGACAAATGTGGGATATTATGGTTTTCAGTAACAACAAAAGGGTCAGAACACTTTTTCAGCAAGATATTGTTAGTGTACTTTTTGTGACATAATACTGAAATAATACTATTGATAAACTATTGGTTGAGATATAGAGATAGAGAAATTTCTTTTAAACTGCTGCACAAATACGATCTGGTCAAAATCATACTTTCATCTAGACTTTGTCAACAGCTTCTCTTTCTGTAACTCCACTTCTGACACCACTGCATTTATTAGAAATGTAAATATACTGATAAATTGTGGTCAGATTGTTTTCCTACCTATTTTCCTTAATGACTTTTATTTCACCATTTTATTTCTCCATTTATCTGTTTTTCTGAGCACACGAAAGAGGAAAAAGACAAATATTTGTTTTGTATTTTGCCAAATGTTATATTCATAAATGTAAATTAAGTAACTGTAGTCTCTTCTTTCCAAGAATGACCTTCAAAAATATTTGGATAGTATTACGTTTTCTAAAAGTACCAAGGCTATGGAGTTATGCTTATATGAATTTTGTAACATAGTCTGGTAACATTTGCTGTAATTGTTGCTCTGTTTGGTAATAAGGATAACAATAGTAACAATGATAGTAATAAACAACATTCGCAGTAGTATTAATACTACTACTTCTACTACAAATAATAAAAACAAATAACCCCAATTATATAATATCAATAACAATAAGAAAATGTATTATTATTATTATTATTATTATAACCCTTTAATGATGAAGCGTTAGCATTGAGCGTCAGCATCAATCAGGGCTAATCCAGAGCGGTGATTAATCGCAACGCGTTTTATCAGGCACCGTTTCAGGCAATATTGTGCGCATGCTCTGTATGCCTTCAGCGGGCACCCGTACCAGAGTCGCGCGTGCTGCTGGGATATTGCGGTTTGAGCAAGAGTAGAGCGGAGGTAAGGTTTTGTTTATATTTACAAACAAGCATATTACATTTTTATAAACTGCAGTGCTTTAATGTGGCTCTTCTGTCACATATTTACTTTCCATTGCTCGCTCTGAAGGGGCTTTAATTCGAAAAGTATGACAAAAACCCCGAGAATCCCTCGGTATCCAAGTGAACTATTTAAGATTTCTTAATATCAGATTCTTTAGGAGCTATTTTGTCTCACAACACACTCTGTTTTAGACATCACACCCAGCGTCACAGTGTAGCGGTGTTCTAGAACCCCCGTGTTCCAGATCTAGAACGCTCCCGTGGGTTCTAGAGTTTGAACAACCTTTTCTGGTGTCTTTTCGCTGCTTTGTTCTTAGTTTTTTACTCGATTTTTTCGTCTTTCTACCCCAGTTGGCTTAAATTGTTACATTCTTCTATAAACACTGCAGGATAGTTTAACGTAGATCTAAATATTTGAAGCGAGTGTGTGATGATTTAGGCCCCATTGCTGTTTGGTGGAGTGTAGGCCTCCATTGCCTGTTAGGTACTTTAGTCTTATAGTGACATAAGTAAGGGTGTCAATAAAAGATGTTGCAGGTTTTCCAGTCAGTAGCTCCTAGTTCCACTTGGTCACAGTCTTCAAACGGGTGAGCACGTTCTCCTGCTAGTCCAGAACTAAGTTATATAGCTACACCCACCGTTTCTGTATATAGCATAGTGTATTTTCATATAGTTTTGTTCTACACATTCTTGCCTCTGTGTGCCTTTGCAGTCAATACATAAGCAATTTCCTTTGGGATGAATAAAGTTTTCTGTTTAGCACTGGCCTTTTTGGATAAGAATTGAGACCCCTGAGATAAACACTAAGCCCATCTTGTGGCTCATCACCTATATGAGAGAAATCTGTGGAGCTTTGCCAATAGTTGAAGGTGCTTTGTGTAGAGTTAGTGTTCCTGTATCTAAAATGTGTTCCACATCTTCTAACCCAGATGTGAATGTTCTCCTTCAGGTGATCCAGGATGACCACAGCAGCTCGGCCCACGTTTGAGCCCGCCAGAGGAGGGAGGGGCAAAGGAGAAGGTGATCTGAGTGCCCTTTCTAAACAGTACTCCAGCAGAGACCTGCCTGGACACACCAAGATCAAATACAGGTGAACTATTAAAGATTTCTTAATATCAGATTCTTTAGGAGCTATTTTGCCTCACAACACACTCTGCTTTAGACATCAGTAAATGTGGCAGGGAACTGAATGTTGCATCATCGTCTATAGTTCCACACTGGACCTTCAGTAAAGAACTTCATACCTCTGAATTTGAATGCTGGAGCCTGTTAACTAAAGCTGTCTGTTCTGTTCATGTTCTAACTGATAATAAGTGCAGCACTGCTGTTAGATACAGTGCAGTGGTTCTCCTGGTTACAGTGATGAAGGAACACTGCACATCAGGATCTTAGATCAGAAATGAGAACTGTTTGCCAAGATCTGGGGCTCCCTGCGAAGCACATGCATTCTGTGATAAATGTGGAAAGCTGCACACAAAAATGTTGAAGTTTATTTTGTGATGTCAGAAAATCCTGCTCATTAACCTATCTCTGCCTACTCAGGAAAACGGATCAGCCTGCGGTCGTTTAGCATCACCCGTTTGGTGTGCTATAAAATAACTAAGAATGCTCAGTATCGGTCTGCCAATCAGATCAAAGCTCATTTACACATATCAGAGTAAAAGCACAGTAACTAACAGGGATAAATTGGGCCTGTTTTTAGAGAAGAAAAGCACAGAGAAGTGAATCTGAATGAAGTTTAAAAGGTGTTTGTTTTCTCTCTCAGGCAGCCCACCCAGGATGCCCCTGAGGAGGTCCGTAACCGTGACTTCAGGCGTGAGCTGGAAGAGAGAGAGAGAGTTGCAGTGAAGGGCAGAGAGAGAGGAGCCAGGGGTTTGTTTGTTTGTTTTTGGGTGTGAGTGTTGAGTGTAAGATGTTAATCAGAAGAGGGCGCTGCAGCTGTGTTTATGGTTGAGCATGATTGAGTAAATGGTGATAAAAGTGCTGATTTGCTTATAATAAGGTTCTTCTGATTTTACTGAACAGAAATATAAACAAAAAACTGATGTGCTTTTAATCTTGACTAAATTAAACAGTTTGTGTTTGTGGATTTAATTGTAAGTTATCCTGTCCTGCCCTGTAGAACACACCTCCTCCTCCTCTTCCTCTTCATCCTCCAAGCGGCCACGACTCGACCAGATTCCTGCAGCTAACCTGGATGCAGATGACCCCCTAACTGATGTACGCTCTGTGTGTGTGTGTGAGTGTGAGTGTGTGTGAGAGAGAGAGTGAGAGGAAAAGTCATGCAGGAATGTTTGGACATGGTTTGTGGGTGAAGTGCTCCTTCCTGTTGCATCCCAGCCTGTTAATATTTTATGCGTGTGTTAGGATGAAGACGACTCTGATTCTGAATCTGACAGCGATGATGATACTGCCGCACTGCTGGCTGAACTGGAGAAGATCAAGAAGGAGCGGGCAGAAGAACAGGAGAGGAAGGTGAGTCTGTCAACCAATCAGAATGCTCCTTGAAATTGGCCAGAACAGCACATATGTGAAACCTGTGCTCCAAAAACAGGTTTAAGCATTTGTGTGGCGGATACAGAAATTCATTATTGCTGTATTTAGTATGCAAATGTCATCATTGGAGAAAAATGTGTGTGGATTAGGAACGAGAGCAGAAGGCTGAGGAGGAGCGGATCCGGATGGAGAACATTCTGAGTGGGAATCCACTGCTCAACCTTGCTGGACAACAACAACAACAGCAGCAGCACACACAGACCCAAACCAGCTTCAGCGTGAAGCGCAGGTACACTCACGCGCACCTTTGATAACAGCATTAATAATAACCGTGTACAGGTACTTATTGTGTGTGTGTGGACAGGTGGGACGATGATGTGGTGTTTAAGAACTGCGCTAAAGGAGTGGATGAATCCCGGAAAGAGAAGCGCTTCATTAACGACACACTGCGCTCTGAGTTCCACAAGAAGTTCATGGAGAAATATGTTAAATAGAGTGAGTGAGTGAGTGAGTGAGTGAGTGAGTGAGTGAGTGAGTGAGTGAGTGAGTGAGTGAGTGAGTGAGTGAGT
>JBBPDC010033854.1:0-12145 GCA_037974485.1 Hemigrammopetersius urotaenia | reverse complement strand
TTTTAGATCTTTAAGTCCATCTCATGAAAAATCGGAGCAGAAACAAAAGTGTTGCGTTTATATTTTTGTTGAGTGTAAGATAAGATAAACCTTTATTAGTCCCACGAGTGGGAAATTTACATTGTCACGGCAGAAAGTGGACAGAACAAAGTTAGGAGCAGCAAAGATTAAGATAACAATAGAATAGAACAGAATAGTATAAAATAGAATAAGATAAAATACTTTATATGAACTAAACATGGAACCATACATAGATCTACTCTGGCAGTATGCGAAGAACCCTTTCTGGCTTGACATTTTTAAGAGCCATTTTCAACAACTGCATGTATCATTAAAAATAAATTCCAAAGTGGGTCCCAAGTGTCTGTGTAAGGTTTTGCCCTGTTGCCAGGAGATTATTGTTGCTGTTAAAAAAGAATATAAGTATCTCCAAAATGGAGGCAAAAAATATACAGGAGAAGGCAGTAGATTCTTTTTTGTGAGAAAGCATAACTGGCCGTGCCTAATTAAGTGTAGTGCTCTGTTCTTTGTGGAAGGTTCATTAAAGAAGGTAATTGTATTCACATTTTTAAATGTGGCGCTGCTTTGCTGGTGCATTGTGCTCATTCCAACCTATTAAAACTTAGAAGCAGAAAACAAAACATTGTGGTCTACGTTGTGCATTATGATATATAATCCACTATCTTATTATATTTTTATATATTTCTCACCCAGAACATCCTGCAAAACTGTTTTTTTAGTGGTCAGGAAGAAAAAGAAAAACGGATGCTTGCCAAAATTCTTTTGGATTGCAATCAAGACCTGGGAGCTTTCCGATTCTGTATTGCTCTTTTATTGTTCCATCTGCACGGAAGAATCCTTTCATACATATTTTAGACATATTTCCAGTTCAGTGCCAAATAGAACTATTCACAGAAAGTGGAAACTGAACTGAGCTATTAGACACGCAGACAATGCTCTTTCTTTGTCTGAGAGAGACACTCAGCTCCATTGCTTTGGACACATATCTCGAGGCAAAGCTTTAAAAACATAGCAAGCCAGCCTTTCTAGAGGTGAACACTTCAGAGCATTCCGGCCTCATCTGAAGATGGTGTCTTTTACAGTCTCCAGAAGTTGCTGCGAGTTCAACACTAGACAGTGCCATGCGGAATTCTAAACTGGATCACTGTGACACTGTTACTTAATGAGAAGTATCCACACAAACAGCGGCATCTGACTTTTCTATATTAGGTGCTGCCAAGCAGCAGAGACCACAACTGTTTTGGTTGGTGTGTCAGCGGAGGAGATGGAACGACACTTTCAGGAGCTGCACAATAATGGCCTTAAGCCAGAACAGAAGAATAAAGGGTGTGTGATGGATTTTTATGTTGGCTTGCTTGCTGCATTCCGCATGATGAGTGTCATGAACAGTTCTTTGTGAAAAGAAAATGAACATTACAGATATTAACAATTGGTCATGTGTTAATGTTGTGTTTCAGCCAAGGGGAGAAGACACCTTGAATAGAGGCAGAAGCTGGCCATGAAGGACCCAGAAAGCCAGATGTATGCATGAGTGCAGGAGCAGGAAAACCATGCCTTGTACTTCAGATATCTTTTTGGCATGGAATTGATGTGTGCTTGAAATGTTTTTATGCACCTTTCTTTCAACATGTCAGAAGGTTATAGCTATAGCTGTGTTCAAAAAGTGCACTCGTTCACTATGTAGGGCACTATGTAGTGAGTCAGCCATTTTGTAGTGTTGTTTGAAATTCCAACTGTCAGTTTCACCCACTAGTTAGTGCACTACAAAATCGCTGCCAAAATAGTGTCAACAACATGCCAAAATAAGGCAGTATATTAGGTTTGCAATGCATAGCAATAACATAAAAGCATGTTAAGTGATAAAAATACTTAATACTTCTACTGAAAGGTTGTAGACAGCAATATGTACACACCCACCCACCCATACATACATACACCTTCCTGTTCTACATTATCAGTCCGTTTTATCAACTCCGCCTACAATATAGGAACAATTTGTTTCCCAGCATAATTTGTCAGCCCCCTTAACTGATCAGAGGTGAGCAGATACTCTCTGACACTAATATGTTAGTGGCATGTTAATTTGTGTGTGTGTGTGTGTGCTTGAGTGCTGCTAGCGTTTTTTAACCCTGTATTTATTTGCTGCCCACTTTGGTTGTTGAATATTATATTATTATATATAATATATATTATATTATTACATTATATTACAAAATATAATATTATATTATAATATTATAATATATAATATTTATATATATATAAAGTGGGCAGCAAATAAATACAGGGTTAAAGAACACTAGCAGCACACTCTCTCTTTCTCTCTCTCTCTCTCTCTCTCTCTACATATATATATATATAGAGAGAGAGAGGGAGAGAGAGAGAGAGAGAGAGAGAGAGAGAGAGAGAGAGAATATAATGTGGATTTAACCTTAAAATGTGCTGAATTTTTCATAGTCGGCTAAATAATATCCAACACAAATGGTTAAAATGCCAAAATTCAAATCACATGTCAAGATTAAATCCACATTATACATTCTCTCACCAAAAATGTTTTAAAATTATTGGTTGTCATTTGTTGTCATTTGTTGCCAGAAACCACAAAGAAAAACACGTAATCAGCCATGTTATGTCTACCCACTTTTTACATAATCTACCTATGTTTTGCAGCCACCCCTCTAGTGCCTTTTCATGAGAAAGAGAAGCACAGTGTAAGACAGTGTAAGTGTTTCTTGAAACCTTCTACCAGTTGCACACACTGACTGGTAAGAATTAAGGTCCACTTCTCCACACAACAGCTTCAACTGTGTGATGTTGGAGGGCGTCTTTGCGCGTACAGCCTGTTTCAAGTCCCCCCGCCCCCACATTCTGCACAGATTTTCTACTGTATTGTTGAGCCCATGGTTGACTCAGTGATAGGAGGCTGCCCAAAGCTGCAAAACAGCCCAAAACCACACAGATGCAATTGCCCACTCCTCCAGAAGCCTTGTTCTTCATCCAACTGATCTCTTGCTTATTGTTCAGAAACCACCTGACTTTCCATCTACATTAGCTTTGTTCTATCTTTCTGACAGTCTCTGCATGCCGTGATCATGATGGGCTTTTGAATCATCGTTAAAAATCTTTTGTTCTGATTGTGGGCCAAGTTTGTTGGGGTGGCTCTGTAGAGTCCCAGTGAACTAGAATGTTTACTAGAATGTCTTTCCTATGAGTGCCTTTATCCATGTACATAAACATAAATCAAGCTCTAGACATTTCTGCTGCAAAAATGTTTTGGGGATTTCACTCAGCAAACTGCAGCAAGTGAGATGCAATCATGGTGAAGGTGAAGATGCTTCTTAGGGACCACATTATTAAACAACATGTTTCAGAGCCGTCACAAAGACCATAATATCCCTGTCAGTATAACCCATTCAATAATATGCAAGTTGGAATGTTCAGGTGACCATAACAAAAATAATAAGCATGCATGATGTCTCTCAGTCTAATACTGCAAGAACACCAGTGATACAGAACAATAAACTCAGAGATTTGTGTCTAAAATGCGTACCATTTAGACAAATGAGAGCTGTTTCAGAAAAATGTACTGTGGTCACATTAAACAAAAAAATGGAACTCTGACTATAATTAAGCTCATTATGTTTGTTTATAATAATAAGAACACCAAGTTCACATTTAAGTACTAGGGCAGAACTACATGTCATGAAAGCCAATCGCTTGATTTAAATCCCATTAAAAATTGTGGAGCTTTTGGTGGAGCAAAATAAAGCAAAATTAGGGGGGTCATCGCAACCTCGGGAAAATCAGAAAATTGTCAACAATGGCTTTTCAAGCACCAGCCCAGTGTTTTTCCCCCTTTTTTCCAAATCTGTCTTTGTTTATGCTCATGAATACACGTTGGTTCATATTTGAATTCAAAATAGATGTGTACATTTTAAGTGAATATATGCATTGTTAACACTGCAGTGGTTGCAATCGGGGGTTTAACCCTGTCAGCACTGTGGTGGGAGGTTGTGTTTGTGGAATAGGGGAGGAGGCATTTTCTTTTCTTGACCCAGGACTATGAAAGGTTAATTGGACACACGCACACTTATGTGTCACTGTACAACTTCTTTAAGGTGTAATTTTAACTCGAGTTCAACATTTTTAAATCCAGCAAACACTGGAGTTTCTCTCAGTTTCGCTAGTTACCTCCTTCTCATTTGGAATTGCATTCGTTAAATGTTCTGCAATTTCAGTCATGAATACTGGCCATTGTATGGTTTTAAAATACGTTATTAGTGACAATTGTCAGTCATAGAACATTTTTAATCAGTTTAATCAAATGTTTGCCTTTGAGGCTTTCAGGGGCTCTCAAGTGTCAATCAATTTTGTATCTGAATCTTTGTGGCCCCTCATTGATCAAGTCTTCTTCCAAGTGCTTCTTTATTTTTTATTGAACTGCAAGGTCTAATTTAGCTGAGATGTTACAAGGAGGCAAGTGTGTGAGGATTCAGTCATGCAGCTGGTATGATGCTAATTGGTGGAGTGTTATTAGTATCTTAACTCCAGTATGTTAAAAGTAGGGTCATTTTTCCACCAAATTAAAAGTTGACCACATTTTGGATAAGGAGTCTCAGTGAAAGCACAAGCCCTTTTTGACTGTAAAAACGTATACATCATTTACTTCTCTTCTGGGGCAGCTAATTAATCTAGGAACGTTCTGACTCCCACCTCAGGATATGCCATGATACATTTAGCTAGTTGTATGCACTTAATAATAATGTGCTGATGCTAAATCAAGGAAATTCATGTTCGCTAAACTCTGCTTAAAAACTCTTTTCCCAATTTGCCATTTGTGTCACCTACGTTCCAGCAAATGTCTTAAGGATTTACATAATAATTAATGGAATCAGCCCCTCTAGTCCTTTCATGCATTTCATGCCCTGTGGTGATGTGGTAGTGGATGTAAAAGCTGTTATACATTTTAGACTATAAGTAGCTTTCAGAAAAGAGGCCATTAGCCCATTACAGGCAACAGCAAGTGGAGCCATTTCCATGACAACCTCATGATGAAGTCACTTCAGAAGAACTTAATGACTTTACTTTAGAGTTGTACTTTACACTGATATGGATTAATCTAAGCCACAGTGCACATCTGTGGTACACAGTACATCGTTTTGGTACAATACATCTAAATGGATAACAAAAATGCCTTTAATTACAGACATTGTTAAGGGTACAGACATTAAACAAGGATAACTAATCCTTGTTTAGGGCACTGATATGCTAAATGAAAGAATATCCAGGTGTATGTACAGAGTGCTATTCATTGCTAGGAATTAATACCAGGTGTGGAAACAATGAAACATTTTATATCTGTGGAAACATAGTTTAACGAAATAAATTTTAATGTCGTTAAACTACAGTCGTTAAACACACTCTTACATTATTTTAAAATCGCAACCATTAAAATAGTGATGTTAAGCGTGTAGAGTGTGCATTTATTTCATCAATCAGAAACTGAATCAGGATTGAAGCTGCTGGAATACAGCACATAGACTAGCAGCTCTACAAACACTATTGCATTTACACAAATATGGAGGTGTAACCAGTGCATTTTGCAGACTCACACACACACACACACACACACACACATGGCCGCAAATTATTCAAACAGTGAACATAAAAACAGGGAAAAATGGTCTCTTACTTTTTTCCATGCCTGTGTGTAGCACAGTCAGAAAGTCAGGTACATATTTGAATAAAAACGAGTGCATTTTACAATTTCAGGACTGTGTAATTGCTGATTGAATACTACTTGTTTAGAACAAAATTTCAACCTGTTTTGCAAACAATTCAAATGTTTGACCCTTCCTATCTTCTTGTTCTTCTCTGAGTAGCAAACTTCCTGCTTGCAGACTCCAAGCCTCATCCACGTTCTCCAAGACACATTTAGGTTCGGAGGCAGAAAGGCAGTTATGGGCAGGATGACTGCAACAATCTGTAACAACAAAAACTGCCTAGTAAGCCTTTTGAAGCCCAGTTGGTCATATCATTCGTGACAGCATGACACGATGATTTACGACTGTGGGGCCTGTCTGAATGTCTTCTTGTGTTTTATGAGCACAGTTAGGTTGTAACCTATGTTCATTTAAAAGTAAAGGTCATAACAAACAGTAAATTAACCCGTTTTATCCCAAATTAAGTGCATGCATTTTACTCCTTAGATTTACCTGACACACAATAGGTTTGAATATTTTCATTTCTTGGTGGTTATGATAGTGAAAATGTAGGTTTTATACACGGCAACAATTGTTGCCGATGGGAAAACCACATTGTCTAAATTCACCTATTTGAACCTATTTACACCCACAATGTGGTACATGTGTAGGGAATGTGTAGGGAACCCTCTAGTGACCACTCACACGGCACTGGGCCCCCGCGGTCGAGGGCCATCCATGCACTGAAAAGATCCAAGACCCCAAGACCCGTCCCCCCGCAGGGCGGATCCCACCGCAGCGACCCAGCTGTTCACCCCCCGACGGGAGGCTGCCCTTCCACCAAGATCTCATGTAACACCCCCTGGCCTGACCTCTGATAATTTTAAGTTATGTAAACAAAAAAAGATAAAAAATAAGATAAATAGAATAAACAGCCAAAACCTTTGAGAGGTGGTGTAACTAGCACTAAGACTATGTGTTATACTAGCGGATGTAAAGGGGCGTGGTCATGTCTCCATTCACACAAGTCCCATGACATTGATACAATTTAGGGGAGACAACCTCTTTTAAATTTTTTTAACTTGCATTAGCTGCCCAAAGCCAAAATAACACTTTTAGAGCTTCCAAAATAAAAGAAAAAAAAAAACGCAACAATTGTTGCCATTGGGATTAAATGGGTTAAGCTCTCTCAACATACCAAGCCCTTAGTTTAGCCCATGCATCAGTATTGTCTGCAACACACTCTACTAACAGGATCTCAACAAAACACATTCAGGTAAATTATGTGTCCATGCTCCTTCCATGCTTTTGTAGCTTCTTCTGTAAATCTGCTTTAAATCTTTTCATATCAATGTCTGACAAATACTTTTTTCTTGTGTAATTAAGCCAACGTTACCATACTTCACACTTAAAAATACATGTGCCATTGTGCCAAATGAACAAATGTCAGGAGAACCATTGTTGTTTGCCGATTTTAAACTCTTTAATTTTAAACTCTGTTTAATACATTACCCTTAACGAAAATATTAAGGTAAGCCCAAGTAATGCCGTTAGTAAAGTGCACAATGCCGAAATTTCTAGAGGGGGTTCATCAAGCAAGACATTCTCAATGTCGGGATTAATTTATCATATAAATTTATCATATAAAATCAAAACATCCCGATCAAGCACAGAAGAGGCAACACCCTTTGAGCACACCCACTCTGTCAGTGTTTCTGAAAAGGCAAGAAAGTTTTCCAGTGATTACAGTTAATATACAGGCTGTGTCAGTTTTTGTTTTAATACACTATTTTGTTGAAGGCCTACAGAGAATGTTGCTTATCTTTCAGCAGTTTTAAAGCACTTGTTCTGAATGCACTGTGTTCATGGACTTTGTTCAGAATATTAAAATTAACTTGAATTCACTTGTTTTATGAGAGAAGATATTTCATTGTATAATATTTTAGCTATCTTGCTTTTAGGCTGTTCATGAGTGGGGCCAAGTTTTATTTTATTTTATATTGTTAATTGTTTGAATGCTAAATAAATATTTTGTCATGGGAGGGGGGGCTAACCCCCAACCCGGAGCTACCTCAGAGTAAGGAGCGACCAGACTAAGAACAACGCCCCCGTTCCCCATCCATGTCGCACCCCCACTGTCCTTGTGGCCCGGGCGACGCGGGTGTGGACCACGGGACGTTGTCCTTGTCCTGTGGCCCGGGTCCCTCTCCGAGGGACTCCTCTTAGTCAGTGGTGGCTTCTCCACCACCTGACAAGCCTTCGGCTGGCAGGGTGCTCTCAGTCCCAGAGTCTGGGCTCGGCAACCCGAGCCCTACCGAGCACCCCACGCAGCCAGGCAGGCAGCCCCCTATGGGAGGCAGGACGGCACGCTCCTCACACCCCTCGCCGACAGACAGGCAGCCCCCTCCAGGAGGCTGGATGGGACGCTCCTCACGTCCCTCGCCAACAAACAGGCAGCCCCTTCCAGGAGGCTGGATGGGACGCTCCTCGCGCCCCTCGCCAACAAACAGGCAGCCCCTTCCAGGAGGCTGGATGGGACGCTCTTCGCACCCCTCGCCGACAAACAGGCAGCTCCCTCCAAGAAGCTGGATGGGACGCTCCTCGCGCCCCTCACCGACAAACAGGCAGCCCCCTCCAGGAGGCTGGATAGGATGCTCCTCACGCCCCTCGCAGACAGACAGGCAGCCCCCTCCAAGAGGCTGGATGGGACGCTTCTCGCGCCCCTCGCAGACAGGTAGGCAGACCCCTCCGGGAGGCTTTATACGGCCCGCCACCAGCTTTATTGAGCCCTCTAGCCCTACGCTAACCTCCCCCAGCCCCCACCCCCCACCCACCCGCCCTTAGCCCTATACGCCCCCCAAAAAATACATGGGTATTTTTTCGTTCGTATGTGGCCTATATAGCCGCTCCGCCTGCTGCAAAACGGCCACTAACCATCCCAGAAACCCCACTAACCAGGCCATCTCAGGCGACAAGGGACAGACTGGGGCTTCTAGGCTAACAGGGCCGGGGCTAACAGGGCCGGGGCTAACAGGAGCGGGGCTAACAGGAGTAGAGTGAGCGGGGGCAGCGGTGAGTCAGAGCGGAGCTCGGCTTCTCCGGTCAGTGCAGGACCGCATGACCCCGTCGCGTGAAGGGACTCTCACCCGTGGCCGAGTCAGAGACGTAGGTGTCCATGAGGCGTCCCGCCTCCACCCTGCTCTCCAACTCTCCGCCACACCGCAACTCGCTACCCAGACGCTGATATCCCGTCGGTCCTGCAAGGAGCCCAGTCCCACCAACCCCAAACCGGCTGTCACCCTCCTCAAACAGGGCTGCTTCCAGCCACTACTTCGCCCAGTCATTGAGGGCCTCGTACCACCTGCGGATGTCCTACGCGTCTCTTTTGTTTTGATGATCTGTCACGGGACGGGGGACTAACCCCCAACCGGAGCTACCTCGGGGCATGGACCAGACGCCAGACCAGATTGGTGATGGTGATATGTTTATTAAGCATACGAAAGAAAACAGGCTCGCGGGCCTCCAGATAACTAGACACGTGAAACATACAGGAGAAACGAGGTGCTCTAAAGTGATGGACAGATAACCAAAAACTAAGACAGACAGGACTTAAATACACTAGAAATCAGGACACAAAACAGATGTAAACGTGAATCACATGACATTAACAGAACACGTGACCATAGAACCAAAGCAAACGAACATGTCAAAATAAGAGACACTATAACAAGAGTAAACAGAACAGAACAACAGACACGTGACACAGGCAAAAAGTGAAACCCACCAAAATAAAGGCCCCAAAACCCAACAGAAAAGCAGTTGCCCTAATGGCCACTGACCGAACCATGACACTTTGTTATAATTTTTCACATTTTCTTAGCCTTTTTCATTTTCTTTTGCTTATTCAGAACCACCGGCTCATTGTAATGTCTTGGTATGCGGCCGCTAAAGTCCACTCAAGTTTAGGTTTTGTTGGTAATGATTTCTATAATGAAGTGGATGGTGGGGAATACTTGTGCTTGTATTAGTCACAGCTGGGTTTTGTTTAGTTTAGTGTTTGTGTTGAGTTATTGGCTGTGGGGTTTTGTGTTTCAGGTATATAAGAGGTTGTGTTTGAGTTGTCCACCGTCATCCTAGATTTACGAGTCTTTGTTTCTGGCACTCTTGCCTTTTTGTTTTGTTTGAATAACAAAAGAGGTAATAGACTGAGGAGGGCAGCCCAGACGTTCGTTTTCCCAACCACATCCACCAGGTTCTCCTCCGAGATATATAATCCACCCAGCCTGAACCTCCGAGATATATAATCCAACCAGCCTGAACCTTGGTCTGCCCTGTGTTCTCCTCCCAGTCTCTTGGTTTCATTAAAAATATACTATTCTATAACTGGACAGACAGGTTAAATGATTATTTGCAGGGCTTGTATCATTTGTAAATGCTTAATTGTGTCTTCGGCATGGATGTGTGAATGACTATTTAATAATGTGACCCAATGAAAGCATGTACAAAGGAAATAATAGCAAGCCTTACACAGTACGCTATAGGGAAAAAAGTATTGGGACGCCAGAGCATTACACCAACAGGGATTTTAATGACATTGCATTTAAATACATATACTTTGATATGGATCTGGTCCCTTTGCAGTTATACCAGCTTCCACTCTTCTTTGGAAGGCTTTTCACTAGATTTTAGAGTTTCTGTGGTGCCCATTCATTCTGTAGAGCATTTATGAGGTCAGGCACTGATGTTGGCCGAGAAGGTCTGGCTCGCAATCTCCGTTCCAGTTCATCTCAAAGGTGCTGGATGGGGTTGAGCCAGTCAAGTTCTTCCACACTGAACTCCTCCAACCATGTCTTTATGTGCACTGGGCCACAGTCATGCTGGAATAGCAAAGGTTCTTCCCCAAAGTATGACCACAAAGTTGAAAGCATGGTTTTGTCCAAAATGGTATGGTATGCTGAAGTTTGCCCTTCACTGGAAATACGTTGCCACCTGAATTCTAACAAAAATATCAACCTAGACTAAGATGGTCTCAGTGAGCTTATCATGAACTTCTGCGAGTTTTGAAACTTGGCTGGAATTTTTCATTAAAAATGATTTAACACAAGACTATTTTTCCTAGTAATTTATTAGTTTGAAACTCAAGAAAAAAAACCTTCAACTTGATTAATTAACAGGCTTCAAATTAGCCTAAGTCTTCAGTTTATAATGTCCACAATGTTTTTTGTTGCATAAAACCAGTATACTAAAGGACAGGTGTGTTATTAGGCTATAAAATGTCTGGCTGCTGTCACTCACCAGTATTAGGGAATTGTCACGAGGGCTGGATGGTATTGGCCCTCGTGATTTACCTCGGGGCAAGGAACAGGCAGGCAGACAGGAGTCCATGCTTGGATATTTATTAAAGAAAAGTAAAACAGGAAAACAAAAATGGCGCGATGGCCCTCAGGAGTCAAAACCAGAAAAACAAGCAGGACACAGGCAGGGTGAATGAGGCGATGGAGACATGAGGATACACAGACAGACACGGGTTTAAATACACTGGGACATTACAGGAAACATGAGGCAGCTGGGGAACACAAACAGGAAACAGGTGGGGAACCAAATACATGTGACACAAGGCAAAACAAAAGGCAAAACAAAGCACGGTGGCCATCTATGGCCCTCAGCCGTGACAGGAATAAGGAATACAGAAATGAAATGGGTACTGACTTTTATAAATGAAGCAAAGTCTCTGTTAGGGCTACAGTTAAGAAGTTTAAACAAACAGAACTGGATTTAATCTGTCTGTTACCAAACAGAGAGAATGTTAGAAAGGTTAGACGGGGAATAAACTTTTCCAAGGTTTACCTCCATTCCAGCAATCTTTTGGAAGCCAGAAGCCTACTAACCACACACACATATCACTAGTCGCTAATGGCAATGCAGTTTAGTGGTTATACGAATCACAAATTGTGCCTTTTTTTGTAACAAATGCCTGTGGTGGGTTTGACATAATTATGAGAGGGGTCATATCGAAACTATTCAATGTTGAACATTGCATACATTTTAAACAGTGCGTGAATGTTGCTTGATTACAGTATTGCTTATATAATGTTACAAATACATATATATCAAAATGCACAACTAGTAAAAAAAACATGCACAACTAGTAAAGGAACTGATTTCCCCTCTCATACCCTCTCTCTCTCTCTCTCTCTCTCTCCCCCCCCCACACACACACACACACACACACACACACACACTCCCTCTCTCTCTCTCTCTTTATTTCTCACGCTCCTCCGTCTCCCTCTACCCCCTCTCTTTCTCTCTCTTTCTCTCTCTCTCTCTGTCGTCCTCTCTCGCTCTCTCTCTCTCTTTCTCTCTCTCTCTCTCTCTCTCTTTCTCTCTCTCTCTCTCTGTCTTCCTCTCTCGTTCTCTCTCTC
>JBBPDC010033844.1:0-12146 GCA_037974485.1 Hemigrammopetersius urotaenia | reverse complement strand
GTGTGTGTGTGTGTGTGTGTGTGTGTGTGTGTGTGTGTGTGTGTGTATGTGTGTGTGTGTGTGTGTGTGTGCGTGTGCGTGTTTGAGCAGGGACGGATGCTTGCTTGATGTGACACAGAATTATACACAACTCCTAGCAGCATGTAGAACGACACGCCTTTAAAAAAATGGAAATGCTCCAAAATAGCAGAAGACTCACATTTCACAGTTTCTTAGATGGCAGACACAATGATACGGAAATAGAACGAATGAGGAAATGCAAGTTTGTTGCTAGATGCCCTTTAAATAACAGATTTTAGCTTTTAGAACCTTAACACTTGTCACCTATGACAAAAAGCATGACTCTGTGATTTGTGATTATATTTCTCACTCCCAGCCTATACCACAAAACTAACACGCTTGGTCTTGTTTTGGATCAAACTCGCAGACCTGCTGAATGTAGAAAGTTATTATTATTGTTATTATTACTGTTGTTGGTTGAACTCAAATGTAATTAAAAATGTAATTACATAATTGCACTACGACAGTATAGCTAAAATGGTATCTCTCCATGCCATTAGGTTTAAAGATCTGCTTCTGCATGAAGATTTACATTTGCTATTGGAAAAAAAAACAAGCTGATTGACAGGTGGCAGTTGCCATTCAAGGCAAATGTTGTGTTTGCCTCACCTGTCACACATAAGTCACTGTCAGTCTAATGCACTTTGTTGACCACTTGCCCCTCACCCTCGTCCCCACAAGTCTTTAAGCCAGTGTTGGGTTGTGTCACACTGTCAAATCCAGCTGTCTGTGACGATAAGGGTCTGTACTACAGCTGTCTATCAGTTTCAGGGGTGTTACTCTAAAAAAAGCCCTGTAAGGAACATGGTGACCCAGCGGTAAGGGAGTTGCCCCCGCAATCAGAAGGTTGTGGGTTTGAAACCCAATGCTGCTAGTGACACCACTGAGCAAGGTACCATCCCCACAGACTGCTCCCACAGCGCTCCTCATTGGCAGCTTGGTGAATGGGTTAAACGCAGAGAAAGAATTTCACACTGTTCACTCGGTGTGCTGTGCTTTGACTATAAGGGGCCACTTTACTTTATCACTATCATTGCTTCTGTAATGAGTCCCAGGTGGTGCACTATTACACTCACTCTTTATGTCCGTGCTGGGCGGCGATGTGCAGAGGCAGGAGTCCACTGTTGGAGGCTTTATTGGCGTCTGCGTGATGTCTGAGTAGAAGCTCTGCTGTTCCGCGTTGGCCTTGCTTACAAGCTTCACTCAGAGCTGTGGTTCCCTCACACGACTGCAGGTTCACACTGGCACCTTCAGACATACAGAGAATCCATGGTGTTAACTTTTATCTCACTTCTCTAAGGTATTTACATGTTGCTACTGTCTTTCAGACACAAATGGAAAAAATTTTCTTTGACGTACTGGGTCACTTCGCATGAACCCTTATCTTATCAGAAGCCAGCAGATCGCATACTTTTACACCCTCGGCCGAAGAGAAGAAAGGCACGGCATGTAAGTCTATGTAAGTATGAAAGCAAAATAGAAAATAAATACTAAATAGAAAATGAATAAAATTCTATTATGTGCCTTTATAGGCCGTATGAGCAAATCCAAATGTAATTGAATGTAAAGGGCTCGTCAGTTTTGACTTTGGCCTCTCGCAGCATAAGAGAAGGATGGGGAAGTGAGGAGGGGATTATTTAATTGAGACAAACTGACTGTGTACATGAATAATGAACCAAATATAATGTGGTTAAATCAAAAGTCTCGACTCAAACAGCTTTACTTTTTGCATTCATGCAGCTATTATCCCATTTTCCAGGACAGCAACTCACAGCTCTTGAGAAAATTCGACATTCTAAGTGCAATAATGAGTTGGAGAGGAATTCAAATGAATTAAACCCCCACGAGGTTCCCAGAGGGTTGTAAAGGCAACATCATGTCACTCAATCTTTCAACAATCCAAAGGTTCTTCTTCCAGCGAGGGCAGTGGGAAATGTGAAAGTGAAAGTGATCATTCGGTCATACGTGAACACACCACAGCACACAGTGTGATCAGCACAAAATTCTTCCTCTGCATTTAACCCATTCACCAAGTGAAGCAGGGGGCAGCTACGAACACAGTGCCCGGGGAGCAGTGTGTGGGGACCTCAGCGGTGCCTATCGGTCTTGGGAATCGAACCCGGACTTTCTGGTCGCAGGGCGAATGCCCTAACCACTAGGCTACCAACTGCCCCATGTGAAGGTAATGAGGGATTATTAAAAATTTAATTAAATCTGGAATGTCAAATGAACAGCCACTCTTCAGTTATTTAATTAACTAAATTAAACTACTGAATTAATTTGGAAACATTCACAGAATGTATCCTGGTCAGTATAGAGTGATATTATATAGTTATAGAGTATTTAGTGATGAAATATTGTACAGTTATAAAGTGATGAAAAATTCTATAGTTATAGAGTATGTAGAGTATGTAGAGTTGAAAGTTTGTATAGTTATTTCATCACTTTATATTGACCAGGATAAGTTCTGTGGAATTTCTCCTCCTTATATTCAACTTGGATGAAGAGTCATATGTTACATCTTGTTGATTCCTAAGTAAAAGTAAGAGTGCTTTCTTTGCAGGGATCACATCTCATACATTTTAATGCACAAATGTTTGTGTGCTAAGTTAACTATACAGAGAAGACAATAAAACATATGCAGAAACCATATCCTCACTTACAAAATATATTACACATTTGAAAATCACGTGTTCCGAATTGAACAAGCGACTGTATAAGAGTGCTGAGCTGTTGTTTTTTTCCTGTACCTGCTATTTTCACTATTTTATTCACAATAAATTTGAGATTTTGTTAGAGAAGATACAGGTCAAAGCAAAGGGTCAAATTTCAGATCTGGATCCTGAATGGGTTAATCTGCCTGAGTTCATGTTTGTTTCTGCTATATGTGATGTATTTGCAGAAAATGCACGGAATGTTATTGTGGGGCATTACCGTTCATCCACAGCAGATGATTAAACTTTGAAGATAAGTCCTGTCTACTATCGACACTACACACGAGTGCTGTCACAGTTCGCCCCTCCCCCACTGAGATGCCTGCAGTGATATCATTGGATCTTCAGAGGCAGGAGTAGAGGCGAGTTACCTTTCTGGACAAGGTAGTCAACAACCCTGGTCCTCCCGTAGCGAGCGGCCTCCATGATTGGAGTAAAGCCAGAGGTGCTGGAGGGGTCGATGGCAGCTCCGGCCTTAAGTAGGGTCTCGCAAAGCTCTGTGTTGCCTCGCCTCCCTGCCTCATGAAGAGCTGTCCACCCCTGGCGACAGCGCTGGTTCACTGCACCTCCAAACGTCAGGATCGCTCTCACTATGTCAATGCTCTCCTGTTCACAAGCTGGAGGTACAGCACACACACACACACACACACACACACACACACACACACATACATTAAACATCCTTTCTATTTCAGAATGACGTATGTACAATACTGTGCCAAGGTCTCGAGACCCCTTATTTTTCCTGTTTTGTTTTCATAGAGCCAAACCATCTTGTATTTTTTATGCAATCTAAAGGAAGTTCTCCAGGCTTCCTGAAGGCTCTTATTTCCAGACCAGTCCCTGAACCTGACCAGCTACCTGTTTTTTTGTTGAGGCACACTGTGACCTACGTATTCAAGCAGAACAAAGAGCCTCTAACTGAAGTCCTGAACCAGTGAAGAACCAGGAGCAGATGATTCTTTGATGATCAGGCGGTGATCAGTATACTGGTGGTGCTGAATGCTGAGTGGGCGGAGCTTCTTGTATCTTTAGACGCTTTTCGTGGTAAAACATTTGTTCCCATTTCTTTCATCTGATCTCCTCAATATGACTAAGATAGGTTTGGCAGATATAAAACAGTATTTTTGCACAGTCTAAAAGTGGCTCAAGACCTTTGCACAGTCCGGTATGTTCATTTGCGTATGGTACCTTTATAAAGTGGTGTCTCTTTTTTTTTATTGCTGATATCTGGGTCTGCTCCAGCCTCCAGAAGACACTTCACACACTCCAGGTGTTTTCCATCAGTCGCAATTAGAAGGGCAGTCTGCTCCTGAAGTGTACGCTTATCTACCGAAGTGGGTTTAGCTGAGTAGAGAAAATGCACACGCACGCACGCACGCACGCACGCACACATGCACACACACTATTTTTAGTTTGCACTTGTCTACCAAGTGAAAACACGTGCCAAATCATAGCCAAGCCAAAACATAACAGCAGCACAACTTGTAGAGCGGGTTTATCCTCCCATCTAGAATTCTGCAGAAACGATTAGAGCAAAACATCCTGTGGCTTCGAGTCCCCAGCTTCCCTGGGTTAATTGTGTTCAACCAGGAAAAAGAACTACGTTGGGTTTGCATACGTTTTGCTTACCTTTCAGCAGAGCTTTGACACAGCCAGCTTGTCCCCTGAACGCTGCCTCGTGCAGGGCTGTCCAGTCCTCCAGCGCTGTCTGTGTTTGGACACACGATGTAGCTGAGGCCAGTTCAGTCACTGCCTCCACATCACCTCTCCTAACAGCCAGGATTATGGGCTCTACATCCCTGCCGAACAGATAATGTGTAGGTCAAACTGGAATGTTGCAGACATCATGAAATTACACGACTAAATGTGTCGCAGATGTAAGCATGAGGGTGGCCTTCAGCCCTACAGTCTTCGTTTAATTCATTTTCTGCATGAAAATAAGGTAAAACACTTAAATATGATTTTACTTTGGGAAATCAGTGCACAGTTTATATTTATTTAACATCCCGGAAACAATACGAAATATGGAATGTAACATATCAACCATAACGTTTGCACAAGTCACAATTTACATTGCAGCTCTTGCTCAGTGTGTCCAACTGGGTAACTGAGCATTAAAATGTTCATATTCTTATTACAAAACAAGTAATCAGAACAAAATGAGGGCACCCACACCTTTCAAGAAGACATGCTGTCAACATCTCATCTGTTGTGTAAGCAACATCAAGAACTGGCAACAGCCACAGTCGTGTTAAACAGGTGGACATGCCTGTGCATGAGTATATAAAATACTGTGCAAACCTTTCAGGTCTTTCTGCTAGTAGAGTTAACATTAGAATAAACACAAACACACAAGAAAGCCATGAAAAGTATCAAGATTTGTTGATATTGTGTGAGCTGGTGAGGAGAACACAGGTTTGGTTCCAGATTCCTCCAGCCGTTGCTTTCTCCATCAGCAGCAGAATTAATTAAATGGAGTCAAACGAGGTTTCAGATGGAAACTATGAGTAATACTGGACTCCCACAAGGAACACATTGATGTGCTGAACATAAAATCACAGTGTTATTTGCTTTTATTCTTTTAACTTAATTTAGTAATATTAATCATTAAAAATAATGTTTGATATAAACAAGGTATGAATATATATTTTTTGACAGTGCCTAAGGCTTTTTGCACAGTAGACTGCACCTGTCCTGCACAATCTGAGCTGGTATATTTTTTAAAGGCTATTTGCCGGATGGCTTTCAGCTGCTCTACCCTCCTCTGCTGTTTGACAAATGCATAACAAAAGTTCACTCACTCTGAGGGGATGGAGGTGACGTTGCTGGGGTTCCCTCGTTGCCCTCCACTGTCAAAACAATGGCTGATGGCTGCCAGCGTCGAGCTGCCCCTCATTCCGCTTGAATGAAACAAAGAAAAATACTCTGCATAACTAAAACGTGTCATTGTGAAACTGTGGCTGTGGCTACAGACACAAGCGAAAGAGAGGGAGAGATAGAGAAAGAGAGAGAGGCAGAGAGAGAGTGGGAGTGCCAGCAGTCATCAAGGGGGCTCAGCTGTTCTCTGTGGTAATTTTAGGATCACCATGTATGAGCAGCCCCACTCAACTGCTCTGGCTCTTTTGTGTTGCTGCCTTTTAACCTCCAGCCATCGACGTGACATCACGTTCGGGGGAGGCGTGTTTAGTGCTTGGGTGCCTAATCCAGGCTACACGGGAATGTAATCACCCTGGCTAGAACGCTGGAGCTTGCAGATAGACTGAGTGGCATAAACGACATGTTTCCTACACACAGGCTTCCAGAGAAAGAGCCACACACGCAAAAAAATTAAAGTGTTCGAATCCCACACATACTTGGCTCCCTTCCAAAGAAATGAAAATGAAATAAATATCTTTGTCTCTGTAATTAACCTGAAGGTCAGACATTTGAGACTTTTTTGGTTTTCTTTCTTCCTTCTTCCTCTTCTTTTCTTTTTTTTTTAATGTCTTTTTTGGAAGTAGGCCGGGGAGGCTCAGATAGGGCCGATAACAGATTCCCAGCTATCCTTAGCCTCCCATAATTAGGGTCTGCTGAGGATAGAATAAACTCCCAAAATGCGCACAGGGCTTAGCTTCTGGGTGTTCAGGTCTTTAAAGCTGGATCAGTATTTAATTTCATGTTTCATGAAGTAAAGTTCATGAATTCAGAATCAAAGGCCATTAAAGGGTCCATGTCATACATTCATCATTTGTGTCATTTAATGCATCAGAAACTGTTCATATTTTACACAGTCCGGTTAAACCAGCTTCTTCATCACAATGCCTCATGACTTCTGTTCTGAGTGGCTGTTGTATTGTGTCTGTAGCTTCAGAATGTTTGAACAGGACTGAACTGCTGGATAGAAGAATATAAACCATTAAACTACTGACAAGTGAATAATATTGATCATCTTTACGATGGCACCTGTCAAGGGCTAGGAGATATTAGGCAGCTGAACAGCTGTTGAAGCTGATTTGCTGGAAGTGGGAAAAATTAGTTCAAGGATCTGAATGACTTTGACATAAACCAAACAGTGATGGCTGGATGACCGGGTCATCTCCAAAAGAGCAGGCCTTAAGGGGACTTCCTGGTATGCAGGGGTCAGTACCTACCAAGAGTGATACAAGGGTGACAGGTGAACAACGGCTGCGTAGCTGCAAACCAGTCACAGTACCCATGCTAACCCCTGTCCACCACTGAAAGCTCCTACAATGGCCATCCAAGCATCATAACTGGACCATGGAGCAATGGAAGAAGTTGGCCTATATGAGGTTAATTTTTGATTTCATTTGGAACAATCTGGCTACCATTAACTGCTCTTTCAGATTTAAAGAAGAGTCATCTGTTTCAAGATGTCTTTGGTAGAGTCAGATGATGCATTGTTTTAAAAGGACACCTGTATATGCAAGCCTTTGATCATAGATCATGTGATCTTGAAGCCTAAGTTATTTGGGGGTTGAAGGTGTGTTCCCTGAGTGGAACTGATTAAATGATCATAAGGTCTCAGAAACCAGAATAGAGTATGCATAACCTAATCAAAGCATGGGAGAGTGTCTCAGAAAAGTGCTGAGGAAAGAAAGAGTTTCAAGACCCATCTCAGGACCTGATTGGCTGAGAGCCAACAAGGTGGTAAAAAGAGAGGGGGAGTCATTCACAAGCTAATCCAAACAATGGATGCTTCACCATGTGTCTTGCAGCACTTAAAGGTTCTGTTACTAACGTTTTGGTGCCTGATATAACCTTCCGAGGTCTTGTGGAGTCCATGCCTCGACAAGTCAGGGTTGTTTTATCTTTCATCAAGATACAACTGTGCTTTGTGTCTTTTATCTTGTATCAGAGTTTAGTTTGCCGAGGTATTTTTCTTTTTATATTTACAATTGAGGTCATTCCTTAGAGCCCTGGTTCTCAAAGTGGAGTCTGTGATGTATAGTCAGGGGGTCTCTGATTTTATTTATTAATTTTTTTAATTACGTGACATTATCATTACCACCAGTGTATTGTTTTCTGAACCAGTATCCCATATATTTTGATTATTATTATTTACTATAATATCATAAAACCATAATATCACAATACTTTATCATATATATATGACACTATTTGGTACAAAGAGACAGCTGTGCCACCTTGCAACAAATATTGTTTTTATGAAGTCATTTTTAGTTCACTTCTTTACAATCTGCACTTAAACCACTTAGTCCTAACACCAATGCAGCCAATCTAGTCAGTCAAAGACTTCCACAGAAAAGTAGCTGGAGCAGGTGTGGGAGATTGTGGCAGGAACTAAGTAAGTAAATAAAATACATCCATGGTTCGAATTACGGAAGGTACTGGGGGGTACTGTACCCCCCGATCATGACCCAGACGCCTCCAAAGAGACAAAAAATGCAGGTGGGTGGGGGCGTTTTTAACTTTTTTTTGTTAAAAAAAGGCAGTACCCCCCAAATATGGTGGGCCAATTCACACTCTGAATACATCCCTTACATCAGGGGTGTCGTGGTCCAGCATGTTTTGGTGATTTCCCTGCTCAGAAACTCCTGGTTCACCTCTCCAGTTAACTGTCAGGTTTAGTGAATGTGTTTGAGGAGGAGAACCATCAAACCGTGCTGGACCTCCAGGACCAGAGTTTGACACCCCTGCCTTACAGAGAACACACTTCTGTACGATTAAATGCAGACATGTGTTCTCTATAAGGGATTAATTTAACTTTTTTGCAATCTGAGCCTTAAACAATCTGTCCTAAAACCAGTCAAACCAGTTAGTCCTAACACCAATACATCTAACAGACAGATTGTCACGGCTCGGCCAGTGGCCGGTAGGGGCCACTCTTTTGGTTTTGTTTTGGGGACTTTTATTTTGATATTTTGTGTCATGTTTCTCAAGTTCAGGTGTTGTGTTTAGTTTGGGTGATTGGGGTTTTGTGATTGGTTTCTGTCTGCGTCTGTCTTGTATTTCAGTTCTGTTCTTGTGGGCCTTGGTTATCGGTTCATCGCCTCATTTTCGCCTCACATGTCCTGTTTTCCAGTAAACGTCTATAGCGGCCCTTGAGCCAGGTTTTTGTTTTCCTGTTTTGTTTGAATAATAAAGAGAATCACAGCAATGGATGCCTGCCTGCCTGCCTGTTGTGTTCTAAGAGGTAAATCACGGAAGCCGGTTAACCCCGTCTTCCGTGACACAGATGTTAGATGTGACAGATTAGGGCTGGAACTAAGTAGGCAAATAAAAAACATCCCGTTCAGAGAGCACACTTCTGCATGTTTAAATGCAGTTGCTGTTATTTTATATGCTGAATTAAATATATTGTAAAACAAAAACAAAAAGATTCATTTAAAGGCTAATTATGGGGCCTTAAACCCGTTCTGTAGTCTACAGGCATTACAGTTAAAATTTGCATACACCTTTGCATACACAAACTACACAAGAGAAACTATACTGTACAAAGAGAGCCTTTACTGACACTGTGGTGGTAGTTTTGGACCAAAGGTATGGCACGTTTTATGTTTAAATTATTAAAAAAAACACATTAAACATTTAAATGTATATTCTATTTAAATCTTATGTTTAAATGTGTTCCCTGTAGAGCAAATGTGTCTTGTGTTCATATAGTTAGTCCCTCTATTTTTAGTTTTACAGTTTGAATTTGCAACATTAGAAACCCACAATATTTGAATCTTCCTCCAGTCACAAGATAAGCCAGACAGCTAACACAGTCATGGCACAATCTGATAACAGCACTGTGACAAATTCAGTACTTCACCATACAATTCTACATCACTCATGCTTTTAAAAAAATACATGTTCTAACAGCTGACATGCAGTTCTGTGCACAAATCTTGAGCCACTCCTTGTTTCTTTTCATTTAAGAATCAACTATATGGACCTTAGTATTGGGACATCATTCCACAAACAGGGACTTTAATGACACTATATTCAAATCCGTACACTTTAATATGGAGTTGGTCCCCCTTTGAAGCTATAACAGCCTCCACTCTTCTTGGAAGGCTTTCCACAAGAGTTTCTGTGTGAATTTGTGTCCATTCATTCTGTAGAGCATTTATGAGGTCAGACACTGACGCTGGAGAAGAAGGTCTGGATCACAATCTCCGTTCCAATTCATCCCAAAGGTGCTGGATGGGGTTGCGGTCAGGACTCTGTGTGGCCAGTCAAGTTCTTTATGGAGCTTGCTTTGTGCTCTGGGACACAGTCCTGCTGGAATAGAAAAGGTTCTTCCCCAAACTGGGTCCACGGAGTTGGAAGCCTGGTGTCCAAAATGTCTTGGTCAGCATTAAGATTGCCCTTCACTGGAAGTAAGAGGCTAAGCCCACACCCTAAGAAACAGATGTGTCCCAATAGTTTTGTCCATATAATGTACATCAGCTGATCAGGGGTCTTCAGACTTTTGCATGCAGTTGTATATTAGATCAACCCAATTGGAAATGAGTACACAAATAGAAATGAATCAACGACATTCAGTGCGTCACCCTCTGTACAGTACTATGTGTCAATTTGTCTTTCTTCAGGTCAGGGAGGATGTGATCTAGTGTTTTACATGCACAGAAGACAGAACAGTCTTATAAAAAGATCATGCAACTGCACAAAGTTTTTACAGAGCACTACGCAAAATCCCTGATAGCACTTTAAAGCGGAAGATTAGTTCTTTACAGCAGAAGCCATAAGGAAAATCTGTACTCACCGTGTGTGTGTGTGTGTGTGAATGTGGATGTGAAACCCGTTTCACTCCCAAGCTGATCTGATGGCCAGGCTGCCCTGACTGAGCTGCAAAATGCCTTTTAAGGACATGCTTAATATTGTTTAGCTTCATTTGCCTCTGCACCACCAGCCGTGCACCTCACTGTATAACTGCCCATGCAGAGACTGAACTAAAGTGCTCTGTGTGTTTAGGAGAACGAGTGTAGATTGTGAAGATGCAGAAAACAAGTATTGATCATAATAACACAATAGCAGCTAATGCAGTAATGTGACTTTTCTGAAAAAAAAAACAGTATCCAGCACCTGGAAAAATCATTAAAGCTATTTTTAGATGTGGCAGTGTGTGATATCAGTGACATTAAACTGAAAGACTTATGTGCTCCTAATGAAATCGGATTCTGTGTTTCAAAAAAAGTTTGTGATTGGATTACTGAATTATCATATATTGCATTTTTGTTGATGATTAGCATGCTTGGCTAAGGACAATAACTTAGCATTTCATAAAAGCTGCATGATATTGTTCCACATTTAAAGGCTATTTTAGGGCCTGCACCACATGTGTCCATGCAGTAGTTCAAACAAAATACAGTTTTAATGTTTGGCTCATTCTTAAGTTTTACTGGGCTACAACTGAGCAGAAAAACACCAAACTGTGCTAAGTAAGTTTTTTACTTCTAGTTTAGAGTTTATAGATTATGTTTCATATGTGCTCTCGGTGTCCTTTTGTACACTGTACAAAATCTGAAGTCACGCCTCTTGTCTCACTATATAAAAGTACATAGCTGAAATGACCCTAAAGTTTAAAAACAAAAACAAAAAACTTCCCTCATGAGAGTATAGTTGTCTCAGAATCTATATGTGGGGGCCCAATAAGACCCCACCTCCACTGGTCTTATGCAGGGAGCTACATACACTATACACTACATTGCCAAAAGTGTTCACTCCAATAATTAAATTCAGGTGTTCCAATCACTTCCATGGCCACAGGTGTACACCTAGGCATGCAGACCGCTTCTACAAACCTGCAAAGGGGTGCCAACTTTAATGACATGCAATGTCATTAAAGTCATTGTTGGTGTAATGATCAGGCGGCCCAATACTTTTGTTCATATAGTGTAATGGTCAGGCGTCCCAATACTTTTGTCCATGCTGGACAGGTCCTCCTCTCGGTCGCCCCCTGCAGGAGCCCCACTGCAACCGCGCATTGACCTGAGGAGAACGCGCGGTCGGGCTACTGCCATGACAACGCAGCGCGTGCCTGTGAGCGTGTGCCGTCGTGTCCTAGCAACGACTAACACACAGAGTCCGGGCAGAGAAACAAAACAGACTGCAGCAGCAAACCCCCTCAAAAACCCTGAAAAGCCCTAAAAGAAACCCCTCAAACCCTCCCAGGTTTAACTCTCCGATTGATCAGGACCTCTCTATCTGAGCATGGCCTCTCTCTCCCCTCCCGGGCTGAACACGGACCCCCGCCTGGAGCTCACAGTGGAGAACAGACTGAGGAACATCTTTATCACACAGGACACCAGGTATACTCTCTCTCTCTCTCTCTCCCTCACACACACTCTCTATCTTTCACACACACACACACACACACACACACACACACACACACACACACACACACACACACACACACAC
>JBBPDC010033816.1:0-12147 GCA_037974485.1 Hemigrammopetersius urotaenia | reverse complement strand
TCACGGTTCGGTACGGTTCACGATACAGCAAAGTTAAGCAACAAAAAGTTCTAAAGAATGAGGCTTGGTTTGTTTGCATTTATTTTAAATAAACAGCAGTGTATTAACCAGTAAACACACACACTTGCTTATATTTTAATGTATGTGTGTTACGCCAGTAGGTGGCACTATTGCACCACACTACGACCCAGGTTTATGATTTACTTGCGCCTTTTGGCCCCTCTGTGATTCCGTATTACTTCTATCACGTCTTCTCCGTCGTACCATGTATTCTCCGAAAGACATCACGTACCAAACCATGATGAATACATGGAGCATTAAATCCCTACATCATACCATAGTTTCTTGTATTGTATCACAGTATATCCTATTCTACTGTCTTGTGTTGCATCAGATCGTATTTGATCATATTTTATTAGATTTTATTGGACTGAACAATGTCCAGAATATTGTATTGTACCATTGCATCATCAGGAGACGTTGCTGCAGCCAACCACTGTCAGGATTCCAGGAGAGCGCAACTGGCCACCTCACTCTGGGTGGGTAGACATGCCTCCTTCAGCACCATGCCAGCCAGCACAGGCATCTGAAAGCTGACACAACAGAACTGCCTAGATAGTGAGAAGACTTGTAAATTGGGCTAAAAAATTTTTTAAAAAAACAACAGTGAAAAATTAACACATTAAGACAAAGATTATTACCCTCAACCTATTTTTGCAGCTTTATAAAAATATATTAAACTATCCTGCCCCTGCCTAACTGGCATCAGTTCAAAATAAAATCCTGCCAATGCCCATGCTAATTGTATTAAACCTTATATAACAGTCCTAGAAACACTGCTGCTAATACATCCCAGTCATAAAGGCGAGTGCACTAGTCCACAAACACACACACACCACTAAACCAGACTGAAGACAGTCTCAGGAGACGTACACACATCTTAGCACATCTCGCTTGCAGCTCACGCACACACAAAGTTCGTCTGCTTCCACACACCCCAGACGCTGTGAGGCAAGATTCAACAACGTCTCACTGAACAAGAAGACTGAACAGGAAAGAAAAGTATGTCTCACAAAGGGATACGCGGCTTTTTACTTGCGTTACAGGAGTGTTTGTATGTGGTATTACTCTCCACGGCGCCCACAGTCATCAAAAGTATGACCAACTCTGTACACTCATGGAAGAAAAGTACATAGTGACACAGTTGTAAATATATATTTTTTGTTTAAAAAAACTATTATATTTTTTCTTTTTTAAATTATTTTTAAAAATTCCAAATTATCAAAGAAAAAAACATGTAGGTCTTTTTCTTGGCTAACCACTGTTTTAAAAGATCTTGATTACAGCATTAATAATTATTAGAGATATCAACAACCAGCTGAATTCCACAGATTCAATTTAGTTTGATGTTTCTCATGAAAAAAAACCCACTTGTTTAAAGGAAAACATCAGCAGATGCACTGAAGCAAATGCCCACTGCCTTCTATCGTAGGTGTTTGGAGTTCATGGTCACGTCTAAGGAAACGCTGAAATTGCTGCTTCTGCTAAATGACTGTGTGCTACAGATGAGATGGATCAAGATTGGGCGGAAATACTTGAGTACTCCTTTTAAAAAGTCCCCTTTAAAAGAACTATAACGTTTACCAAAGGACTTTAACGGCTGCTGTGCCTCTTTCTGTCTCTTCCGCTCTCCATCTCATCCATCTTCACTGACACAAACTTTCTCAGTGATTCATCTGTCTCCGACTCACAAAACCTTACCACTTCCAGTGAACTCATAAAGCAGGAGTAAATGACGGAATCAGTATAAGAACTGGATAACATTTCTAACTCTGTGTGCGCGTGTGCGTGTATAAACAGTAGTTACCTCCGCAAGCTGAGCATAGATTGACTTCAAGCCAGACAGATATACAATATTCACCCGGATCAGTCCACTTACCCCTGTGTCCTTCATGGGAAATTCCTGCATAATTGAATGGTTAAAATAAACAGAGTCATTCAGAGTGGGAATGGTATGAAATTCCAGAGAAAGTTGCTTAGTCAGAATGCTTCACATTGGTGGTGAAAGTTACTTAATGAAATGGTTATGACCGCACTGCCACTATTTTACCATCATCAACATTCTATATAAACACTCAGATGATGCATGTAGGATCACTGGTGAGTTTGAATAATGAAGCATCATGAGCCCTGGTTGCATTCACCACCACTGTAAAGTTATTTTCTCTACATTTCACACCAATACTGCTCTGAATGATTTTGTTTGAATCTTAATCACTGAATTATACAGAAAGCGTGAAAAATCTGTGGAATTCTTTCATCTCTGGTGTTACTTATAGAGTAACTAATGACATGGCAATAATCTGGGCCTTCAAAATCAGAAGAAAACAGGGACAGGAAGACCTCACAATAGAATACAACACTATGCACAGCTCGGGTAAAAAAATAAAAAATAAAAAAAAAAGAGACCACTGCAATTTATTTTTAAATTACCATCTCTGAGACAACCATTCCATGCCAGTGTCTGTTAAATTCCTACACAAGCACCTCATTGTGCTTCATGACTTACTGATTAGTGATCATCTGAATCTTATTTAATGAGGAAAGGTATAAAAACACCACTGAAATCTACACTCTCCTCTCACAATGTGACCAGTTGGATGGAAAAACACTACTAGACGTTCATTGAAGGTAATTATTGAATTATTCAAGTTCGGTATACACTGCATCGTTTCTCTTATCTTGATGTATCGTTATTTCCGTCAAAATTATGCTTTAAAGAACAGCATTTTTATTTGGAAATTATAAGTTCAATACTTGCACCTATAAAATATAAAAGCCATTTTTGCAGTGGTCACTTATTTTTTCCCCAGAGCTGTATGTGCAGTGATGTAGTGGTGGATCAGAGAATAAAGTAATATAACAGATCTCCAAACTGATTTGTTTGACTGAAACATGGCTGTTGGTTGTAATTTCATCAATTAATTTCTTCCTACCCTACTGAAAAGACTAGGCAGCTACAAGCTAGCATTGTATGGGTTACTGGCGAGCACTGGTTCTCTGGACATGTGACTCAGTCTGACAAGTCAGGATGTACATAATTTTAGTTCACACATGCGACTCAGTCTGACCAGTCTTACATTTACTTTGCCCTGCACTCTTCAGTATGACCAGAGATTAAGATTTGAACTTATAGACGGCTCTAAATATTGCCAGAGCCTGTTCGCTTGTTAGCTCTCCCAAGCTGGTCCGTTTACTTCCTGGTACAGGCAGCAAAAGGGGAATTATCAGGAAAAGTCTTTCAGCAATAGAACAGGAAAGGGACCGCGATTCGGCAAATTTCATCAAGACAATGAATTAGTAGCAGCAAGTACATTAGCTCATCAGAGCCAGAACACTCCACTGGGAAAGAGTGAGGGAGTGTGAAATTATGTAAATGTACCGTACACTGTGAACAGTGCTGTGCTCTAAAAACAAAAGAAACGTCACGTTAATAAGGGGATTATCATCTTATTGCAATTCATAGTCTCTTCTTAGCTTCTTGCTTTCTTTCATCCCTAAAGGATACGTGGTGTTCCCTCCGTACGGCACACTAGGTACAGACAGGCTGCGACGACGTGGGCAGATTTGCGTCCGCGGGTCAGCCTCTTGCACAGTGCCATCTTGTAGAAGTTGAAGGCTGTGTCCAAGCAGTGCTGGTTCATCTGTAGCTGGTGGCCCAAGTGGTTTATGTTCCTCCTCGCTAAACATAAACAAAACAAAAAGGTCAGCCTGTATGTTACCTAAATAGACAGACTGTCCATTCTGGTCATAAATAATTGGTGAAACAGTCACATTGTGAAGCTGTGAAGATTTTAGACACTTTCACCTCCTGAAATGGTCCACAGAAGTGTCCAAATTTTTCCAATTTTCTCCCAAACCTAGCTGTCCCCAAACTCCACGGAAAAGCTAGGACTCCCTCAAAGTCACCACAACATCCTTTTGGACTCAACAAGCTCAGAGGCGAACACTAACTGCTTATTCTGTTACTGAGGGATGATGGAGAGGAAGGGCAATCGCTCTGACCAAGGATGGCTAAAGCATCACAGCTTGCACCACTCTGGAGCTGTAGGTTTTGATTTTCTTTTCAATTGGGCAAGAAAACATTCCTGCCAACACACAAGCAAGCGTAAAGTAGCTGTGTCCCAACACTTGAAGCTCTTTTGGCTCAGGTGTGCTCCAAACACCTGAAATGTTTGAGTGCAGGGTTTTAGCAATTAAAATGACAAAGAAAATGAAGAAAATCAATGCGCTCTCAGTAAAAGCAGGGTGTTACAAATCTCTTGACAAGCATTGCATCCCTCTTTAAATTAACTTTAGTAGCAAAAGAAAGCTTTCTTGAGTGGGCATGCACAAGAGAAGTGATCCGATGACTTCTAATGTTTACCGATATCTAGTCTAGTCTCAGCATTGTTTTTACTTAATTAGGTATTCAAATAAGACATGCATGATTTGGAACAAAACAGAAAAAAATTTTGTTTTCTTGTCTTTTTAATGAGAATGAGAAAGAAATTCTGAAACACTTTGTTATGCAAAGTTTGTTTATTTATTGCTATTTTGATTATCCATAAATTAAGTGTGAAAACGGGAAAATATATATTTAAATGGCTGTTAGTTGATTTAGGGGAATGCTGGAAAATCTGATAATAATAATAGTACTAATAATATTGTAATACATAATAAATGTCTGTAATTCTTTCAGCATAATTAATCAGAGTAGAGAGTTTAAAGGGAAATCTGACACACTGTTTTAACACTGTGTCTCAATACAAACTCAGAACAGACTCACGATGTCTGTGTGTAGGATGTGAGAGACTGAAAGTCCTGAGCAGAAGCCCTGAGCTATTTATACAAAATCCCAACCACACAACGATCTCTTGTTCTCTCAACCCACACACACACACACACACCCCAATAAATCTCAACACAGACCACAAACGCATACGTGTCTGCTAACACACAATCAAGAGGTCCTCCATATGCTCTGCCGCTACCACACACACACACACACACACACACACACACACAGACCCCTAGCAGTTTGTCTGTCTGAACGAGATGATTAATTAATTCCTGTACAAAACACACACAAGACAGGTTACCCACACACCAGACGTATGACTGATTCCTCTTAAAGCAAACACATAATGCAAGCATGTGTACATGTACTCACTTACACACTCACACTTTTTCTCTTTCCCAACACACCTCTACAAGCAGCTGCAGTGTTCTGACACATCTGAAGCACTGGGGTGACACATTATTCACAAAGGATTCATTAATCAGAGACTGGGAGAAGCCTGGCAGTCTCACCAGCTTTACTCATTCAGTTAAATCAACAACAGGGGAGTGAAAAAGATTTTCTAAAGTTCTATCCCGTATTATCTTAATTATTTCAATATTGTATAGGAATTAGAAAAGCTCAAAACAGGCTTCCCTTTAACGGCAAAATGGGAAAAAATTAATTATTCTTCCTGTCACATTTTAAATAATAATTGTTTCTTACCTGAAAAACAGCTTAAATCTGAGTCAACTATTTAACCGAGATACTGCAGTTAGAGTATCTATACTGTCCAAATAATAAGTAGCCAACACCTAACCAGATAAGTCTCCCCTGCTTCCTGTCTCACTTTATGTAACAGGTAAGTGCATTAGTAGTATTAGTGTTAATAGTAGTACTACATGCAGTATTTTTAAAAATAATTTTTTTTTTTAATTAATTGTAGTTCATTTTCACATTATTGAAAACGTTATTTTACTATATCCATTTAATGAAATTTAAATAAAATGATCAAAACTGAAATACCGTACTCTCACACACACACAAACAAACAAAAATTAAAGAAAAGGCAAAACTTCTTTTGACTCCTATATCAGTGACCTCATGGCTGAGATATGTTCATTTGTAGTAGTATTTTCATAGTATTACGGTTTCAAAATAAAAATATTTTTCATACCACTAGAGGGAGAACTTGTACCACAGATTGCGTGTTGTAGGTCATTTTTATGCGGTAGTACAAATTGTGAAGGGCTCAGCTTTCAGCCACCACTATGAGTTTAGGTAGTATTACTTTCTTAATAAGCATATAAGTGGTGAATTCTGCACAACCTGGCAACACAGCACAGGCCATTGTACTCTCTAAGCAGAGTTTTTTGATGGTCTTTCATGTTGATTGGTCCGGTCAGCTATCATTCATTCTCAAGAAGAAATAGAACAGCTAGATAGCAATCTGGAGGGCAGGGGAGACTTATCTGGACTCATTATCCACTTAGCGGCCCTCACTATCCATAAAGAGTGCCTTAAATTAAGTTTGAAAGTTACAGTTTGGAGGTTATGATGATCCAGAATCATATTGTTGGCACTCCAGTTCTGAAAACGAATCAAGGCTGATTAGACTCAGGGTTTATGTGAACGGTAAACCTGATACTGATCCGATATGTGGGGCCGGTCTGTTAATAAACAGAAAACAGAAAATACAGTCAAATGTGTATTTGAGGACACTTAGCAAACACTGAAAATGTCTTGAGGTGACAGTACACATTCTCCTTCATATACATACACAGATTAAACTGAGATAGGCTTGGTCAAAGATCACTCACCATTCTGTAAGGTCTGGGCTCTGGACTGCTTTTCCATCCCAGTGAAATTGGTGCCCAGAAAAGGAACATTGCCGGCGGCTGTATTGCAATAAAACACACAAGACAGTCTTAGCAGTAAGAATAAAAAAGTGTACTAAACCGATTCCAGTAACCATTCATCATCAGAAATACCGCATTAAAAGACCCAGCATCCTCCATGGCTCTGCAGTTCAGGTTTTAATCTTGGCTCTCTCTCAACTGCAAAGGTTCACATAAATATTTAGCTTTTTCTGTGGCGAGTACAAAATTCAAACTACTGTTCTTGTAGACAATGCTTAGAAAAGTTCCAGGTTTACTATATCATTTAACTTTTTACTTTTCAGTGAGTGGCCCCTGGGCAGCATCAGTTCACGAACTGTTAACATACTATCTAGTATGATAATGGTATCCCCACACTGATAATGGTATCCCCACAATAACGTGGAAACGTTATCCTCCACCTTTTTTCACTTTTTTTGTGGCAATAAATGTATATTGTTAGCATTTTAAAATATATAAAGTTAGCATTTTAGTGCTAAATTATCAGGAAAAATAGTTGTCACGTCTGGGGTCAGTGACGGTGGGTGGCTGCCAGAGACCACACTTGTTTAAGTTCTGTGTTTTAGGTTGGGGGGTATTAGTTATCTATGGGGAAGACCCATGACAACGACTTAACTCATTTTGTAACAAATATGAAGGTAAATTCAGTTACATTTCCATATAAAATATAACTGCATAAATACAAAAAGTGCATCTTGAGATGGCAAAATACCTGAACTTAGAGGCAGGAGGTTTGAAAGTAGTCAGTCAGAGAACAGTATGTAGCATGACTGCTATTCGTATTTTAGTGTTTAAAAAAAAAATTCAGTTTACACTACAGAAATTTGTTTTGCCAAAACAGAACAATGTGGTCTTTCACTATACGCAGATGCAAAAGGCGGGGGGTTAGTATGTGTGTGGTGTGTGTGTATGTATATATATATATATTAGAGGTGGGCATAGATTAATTTTTTTAACGGCATTAACAGCGATAATATATATATTTAGTTTACACTGAACTCCTGCAGTGCTGCAGTGTAAATACAGACGTTACCCCTGTATAGACTGTACTATAATGCATGCAAGTGCGCTTTCTTTGGTATTCACAGTTGTTGTCATTTGTATAAGCAGGCAAATATAGTAATAATTTAATTTACAGTAATAAAAATACAGGGCTTTAAGAAGAACAAAAGAAGAACAAAAAAGCAAGAGAACACTCGAGACGCTGGGGAAATTCTGGACTACAGGTGTGTAACAGTGCAGCAGCAAGGAGAAATACATATTTTTCATATTTTTGTAATAATTTAGCACTAAAACGCATTAAAAAAATTAAATATTGCCATGAAAAAGCAGTGACAATCGGGCCTCATCCACCACACCCCCTCGTCCTCATGTAGGGTTTTTTAAAAAATGCGGAGGAAAAAAAATGCGGAGTTCGGTTCTCAAATAAATCCCAGATGGACTCAAACCCCAACTGAAGGAAAATATTCACATAGATTTGCCACTGATAAGTAATACTAAATCATTCCTTTAAAAATTAAAAAAATTGCCATGCAAAATATTTTTTTATACATTTATTTATCTGGCTTCTCTTTATCTACTTTTAGGACAATGTGCTGATGTTTTAAGTCATATTAATGCAGAAATATAGGGGTCACAAACTTACAAGCATCACTGTACAGTACCACCCAGATTTACGACAAATATTCATATGACTGTAAAATGCCTGGCAGGACAGCCACTGTTTTGCAGATGTCACTAAATTGCAGTATGGCCTTTGACCAGCAGAAGGTGCTATTTCTTATACTTTTGTCATATATCATATGTTTGTGCTAATTTGTGTTCATTAGCCCGTGTTTAAGTGTGTAATGGGACTTTTCCACATGACAGTGATTATTATTCTATAACTGTGCCACTGTTCTACACACATACATTCAGCACGCCCTCTACATCACGGCTCGCCTCACAATGGAATCGCAACTAAATGTGTGATCACAGATCACCATGCTGGACCGCACTGTTTGGTGGGAAAGTGCTGTGAGTGGGCATTTCGGATGAGTCACTCACAGTCTGATGCCACAAACTGGCCGACAGCAGATGAGCTCCCGCCGCTGTTCTCCACGAAGGTTACCTCGGAAACTATGATGTTGTCCTCCAACACGGATCCGCAGGCCATACACACCGCATCTCCTCGGGCCTGATCCACGTCAACATCTGTCCCACCGCAGTTCTTACACCGCATGGTGTCGGCCGGTCAGTCACAACACACACGCAAACTCTGCAGGCGCCTGTTCAAACAAAAAATGGAAATTTAGTTAATTTATTGATGGCCCCATATTATACACTTATGGCATTTGTTATTTTATGGTTGCATAGACTGTGGAGTAAACATTTGAAATAAACATTTTTTAATTGCAAAAAGTCATTTTTGAAAATTCGTTTTCTATAAACATGTATCAAAGACATTTAGATCAATTATAGAGAGTAATCAATTATCTTTTTACTAAACACTGGTTGTTGTCATTGTAACAGTGAAGGCCTGGCTTCACTTAGTGTATACTACAGGATAAACTGCACAGTAACAAGTAGTCTATTGCAAGTCCTAACTGGAATAAGTAAACTATCACCATTTTGCTATTTCATTCAAGCAATTTTTAGCCTTTCACTTGTTTTTGAGTTTCTGTTCTCCAGAACTGCTTCAGTGTTGCTCTTTCCTCTCTCTTTGGAGCTTTAGCATTTTATTTCAGACCAAAAGGCCAAAAAAAAGGCCTTACAACTTTCACTCCCCATGCTGGCAGAAGTGGGATGTCCTGAGACATTCCACTGCAGTTCTACAAGAAATATCTGTCAGTATTTCAGTGCGGAAGCAATACTTTTACCTAAGAGTGTTTTAGGCTCTTCAACCCTCCTCTGGAACCTACAGGTAGGCCTCAATGACTAGGACGAGCCACTTTAAGCCTACAGGCTCCAGTGAAGGCATCAATATATGTGTAAAGTGTCCATGTGTCATACATGAACACACCACAGCACAGTACACTGTGTGAACAGCACAAAACTGTTCTCTGCGTTTAACCCATTCACCAAGTGAAGCAGTGGGCAGCTAGCAACACAGCATCCGGGTAGCAGTGAGGGGAAGGTACCTTTGTGATGCCAAAGGCAGTCCAGTGATTCGAACCCACAACCTGACTACCAGCCACCAAGCCACCAGCTGGAAATGTTGACAGAAATGTACGGCCAGACTTTACAAGATAGCAAATTACATTTTATTAGACAAAAATGAATGAGAATAAAACCACACAAGTGCTAGGTTTTCATGAACATGGTGATAAAGCAGAGCATCAGACAGCATCCCAAGAAATAAGACCCAAGTTTATAATGGTAAAAATACAAATAAACAGAGACAAAAAGCCCACAAACATATTAATGTCCTACTGCTAGTTAATAAAGATCATTAAAAGTCAGGGAAGCCACAGGCCAGCATGTGACGTGGCAACACTTCAGTGGACTCTGTCTACTTTACAGAGCATTTTGTAAATATTTCTAACGTCTGCAAAGTGCAGAAGATCCAGATTTGTTATTTAGCAGGATAAGATTGAAATGTGGGGTACCTTTATTTTCCAGGCGCCGGGCTCAATGACTGACCACGTCCCTTTCTGAGAGCCTCCTAACAGTATCAGGAGCTCACAGGAACCTGATTGGTTGATTCTTAATTCGAAAACAATTATAAGCTGTAATTTGACCAAAATATATATATGATCTGCAAAATATCACGTTTTTACTCTATGTTCATATGACAAGCCGGCTGAAGGCACGTTTCTCTGTCAGAAAACAACAGCACATGTTCAGAGGCAGCGTGTGATCTGGACTGTACCAAAGTGGCTCAGGGGAGGGGATGATCTGTGAAAGAGTGTACAGTTTTTGTAAGGGTAGTGACGGTACAACATCGTGTTTATATAAAAATAGATTTACTTTATTGACATTGGTTAAGGTTAAACGACTTATAAATAGAAATTAACCTAATTTTAGTGAGAAATCAAATTTACTAAGCCCCCCTTCTACCAGCTGAGTTCATGGCTTGAACCTCATGAACTTTGCAGTGCTGACGTAACGTCTTGCAAAGGCAACTTTTTCAAGGTTTTCACTCGATTACAAAAATAAGAAGTATTTTTAGTCATATTTATTGGCATTGGCTATAAACTATTGTCTGGTGAAAGTAATAAGTAAAATGTACTCCGAACGCAGTGACAGATTGAGGGTGTGTGGATTTACACTATATGGACAAAAGTATTGGGACACACCTCTTAATCAGTGATTTCAGATGGCCCGTTACATCCAATGAAGGTGCTTCCAACTTTGTGGACACAGTGTGTGTCTTTTCTATTCCAGCAAGACTGTACCCCAGAGCACAAAGCAAGGTCCAAAAAGACATGGGTGAATGCAGTGGCGACTCCAGAAAAAAAAAATCTAGGGGTGGTCAGCGGGGGCCACAGCAAATCTTAGGGTGGCGTACCAAACAAAAATCCATAATCAAATTTAATACTAATATTAATTCTACTAAATCTACATCCATTTATGCCTCTGCAAATTGACCAAGCATATTCCGTATTACAGTAAAGTTTTATGCAGATCAGGATATTCAGTGATATTCAGTCACACGCAGATTTTTTTTGAGAACCGAACTCATAGATTTATGCGGAAATACAATGACTTTTTTGTGGTAATAAATATATTTTTTCTGGATGTTTTCACACAAGGGAACTCGGGCCAGGCTGTAGCCGATCTGGAAGCACTTTTTTCGAATTCCACACCATGGTTGAGCCCCTACGCTCCAAGCACGATTTCTCTGTGGTGCACTCCAGGAGACTTTTCCAAGGGGCCCTCATTTGTATTTCTAGCCCGAGTAGATCAGGGGTTATTCCCAAAAACCTTGCCGCAGTGTCCCAATACTTTTGTCCCGCAACCTTCCGAGTTGCATATCTCGGCGGAAAAAGCACTCAGACACTTCAAACTCCACAGTTTGATTGATCTCCAGGATACCTTTCCAAGGAGCCCTCATTGTATTTTTAACCCGAGTAGATCAGGGGTTATTCCCTGACAACCAGCAAGGTGGACTCCCAGTTCAGCTGTACACGTGACGCGTGTCAGATGTGGAGCACACACTCTCGTGTCAGACAGCTCATCACTCCCTAACGAACTGAATGCGTTCTATGCACGCTTCGAGCTCGCGAACTCACACCCACCGGAGCGAGCCCCGGCAGCGCTGCATGACGTCATTCCCACCATCTCTGTTACAGACGTCAGAAAGAGTTTTGAGCGAGTCAACACGCGCAAAGCTGCTGGCCTGGACGGAATTTCGGGTTGTGCACTGAAGCTGTTGTGGAAAATATATGCATTTAAACAGGATTAGCCTTAACCATAATCAGAACACTGAGTGCATCCTTGGGTCACAGG